>JANAVB010030419.1:0-162262 GCA_029216955.1 Iris pallida
ATAAAATAATTACTATTGTAAAATAAACCTTCAACAAAACAGTTGAACCGTATTAATGAACATTATATTTGAGTCCTGGCTATTTACAGGATGTCAAAAAAATTGACATCAAGTTTCTTTCAGGACTGTCAAAAAATTGACAGTCCTAACTTTCAGGACTGTTAAAATATTTGACAGTCTTGGAAGAAACTCGTTGTCACAATACTGAAACTTGTATCAAATTCTAATCTTTTCCATCTTTCATCTGCAGAACTGAGTTTTTCTTCTCGATTAAACAAAACACATATTATTATTTTTTGATTATTTTTGGCATCTTTTTGGGTGTTATATGTTCTTAGTACAAATCTAATCTTCCCCTTTTCTATGTAGCATAGGTGTATTGCAGAGGAAAGTTTGGTTCTTTAAGGTTGGTGATAGTTATTGAAAAAAAGAAATCTAGAGTTTCGGTGAAGATAGGGAAAATGGAGATGGTGGAGAAGAAGAAGTGAGGGTTCGAGAAAGGAGAGTGAAAATTTTAAATGAATGGCAAAAATGGGATTGGAGGAGGGGGATTGGGTGGGGGCGGCCCGAAGCAAAAAATGGGTTGTCATGAGTAAATTATCCTCTAAACTGGACAAATCTCAATTATGGACTAGTCCAGAGTAAGAAGTGAAGTGTCCTTATGATTTGCCTATTTTAAAAATAACTTTAAGTTCCTATTTTTTATCAAATTCAAGGTACACATCAAATTATTATAATGTACAAACTTTTGACAAAAGAACGTCTGTGTGACTTATGCTACAATTATAAAAAAGGGGATATTAGGGCCTGAACAATAAATATATAAGATATGGACGTAGGATTCCAAGTAGAAAAGGATTTAGATAAATAAAAAATTAGACAAAGGGGTTTACATCGCCTAAAGAGGAATACTTTAGGAGGTAACAACCTTGGGTAAGCCAAACGTCATCATAGTCAGACTCAGCAGTCAGGATCAAGCCCTAGTTCAATTGAAATTCTCCAAACACGAAATTATCTAATGTGTAGATTTTTACCATCATTTCCGAAAAATCCCCCCAATTTTAATTCCTATATTGTAAAACAAAGAGAAGGAGATGGAGGAAATTATTTCTTCATTCACATGTCTCAATCATCTTGAGAAGAGCCTTTATATAGGCTTACAATGGAGGTTAACATCATGATGATAATTAAAAGAAAATGCCAAAGGCATAGGTTATGGATAACCATAAGTATAGGTTATAGTAACCAAGACATAGGTTATGTAGGCCACTAATTAAGTGAATTATCCATGTTTATAACACTCCCCCTTGGATTCACCATTAATTAGTTTGTGGTATATGCACATTTGTTGCCTCGTTAAAACCTTACTAAGAAAACCCAGTAAAAAAAAATCTTAGTTAAGGAAAAAGAGTACAACGCACAAAACTCAAAAATATTCTTCATGATCATACTCCCCCGATCTAATGGATTTGCTTGACTTCGATCACTTTGTCCTTTGAGCATATGCATAAAACACTTTGGAGGAAGTGTTTATTCGATCTCCTTTGATGAATCCTTTTCGAACATGCGTAATGCAAGTCGCATTGTCTTTGAATATTATTGTGGCTCATCTTGTTTTGTTGATCGCTAAGATATAGCTGCATGGTTATTATAAACACATAACCCGTTTGGAGCAACCCTTATGAAGGTCAGAAATATGTTTGAGTCTGCACAACCAACTAGACAAGAATCGTTAGTAGAATCAATAAATAAAATAATCTTATGCTAGTTGTTCCACAAAATATCTCAGTATGTGTTTAACTATATTCAATATGTAAGTGGAGGTGCAGAAATATATCTAGATAATAAATTAACATAAAATGCAATATCTGGTCTTGTGCATTGGCTAGATATAGTAGTGCTCCAATAGCACTTAAATACGACATTTCTGGAACAATAACTTTTTCATCTTCTCTTTTGGTCGGAATGAATCTTTATCCAGATCCAAATTGCTTTCAACCATAGGCGTATGCAAATCAAGATCAACCTTTGTCTTTTCCAAGTCTTTCATTTCAAATTCATTCTTCAAATAATTTGCAGTTTTCTCCAATTCTATAGGAGACCTGATCAGGTTTTATATCATCAATATACTGCTACTATTGAGAATTTATTTCTGAATTTCTTAATGAAGACAGATGGGTAAATTTGACTATTTTGTATCATTCCTTAGTCAATATATGATAAGACGATTATACCACATTCTGTGGATTATTTAATTCATATAATGCTCATTAATTTGAACACATGCCCTTACTTAGTCTTTGGCATTGTAATTCCTTCTGGAATTTTATATAGATGTCAGTATCTAAGTCTCCGTATAAATATGCAGTTATAACATCCATAAATCTTATATCAAGATTTTTAGAAACTGCGAGACTAATTAGATATCTAAAAATGACATCCATAACTTGAGAGCATGTCTCAACGTAGTCAATTCCAGGTCTTTGAGAGAAATCTTGTGCTACAAGTTGGGCTTTGTATATGTCAACTTCGTTTCTCTCATTTATTTTCTCACGAAACACCTATTTAAAACCAACATGGTTTATGCCCTTTGGTGTTTCCACTATAGGTCCAAATACACCACATTTTTCTAAAGATTTAATTCTGCTTGAATAGCATCTTTCCAGATTGGCCAATCTTTTATTTGTCAACATTCATTTACTACGTGGTTCATTTTCACAATCATCATTGTCCTTTGATATTTCAGTAGCTACTGCATAGTTAAATATGTCATCGATGACAAGTGCTTTTCTATTCCACAATTCATCTGAACATGCATGAATATCGAGATCTCTTTTTTTCAGGTACCTGTGCCTCTCTAGAGGCATCCATAGGCATTTCAGTGAATTTGGAAACATGCTCATCTTCATTATCTATTTCGGAGCTCCAGCCACTATCGGGCTTTTATCAGGACAAGATGTTTCATTTACTCTCCTCTTTCTAGGAGCACTATCCTTGGAACCTATAGGTCTACCACCTTTTGACGTGTAGTAGTAGATTCATTTGCCATCTTGTTTAGATTTTGTCCAATTGAAACAATGATTATGACTGGCACATATGATATAATTACTTTTACGACATCATTAAATGCACAGATAATTGATTTGCAATTTCTTGCAAATGTATCATTCTTCTTATCTCATAATCACATTTGGAGTTCTTGGAACTTAATGAGATCGATAGAGTAGGCGTATACCATGTCAATTCACGCCGTTAATTAGCAATAGTTTGTTCTATATGAACAATTTGTTGCTTATACCTCCCCCTAACGGCGGGAAGACTCAATCATCAAATTTGCTATCATCAAATCTTATAGTAAAGACCTCACCAGTCATTGATTTAAATACCTTATTATGGAAGAAAACTCAAAACTAATTTATATTTTTCAAACATCATGGGAACCCATCTTAGTTCTTTTGGAAGATGGAACTGGGACATATACTGTATATCCAAACTTTCTCAAATATAAAATGTTTGGTTGTTTACCACTAACAAGTTGTATATAAAATAATATGGTAGGCAATGGATCTAAATTTAACTAGAGATGCAACATATTGGATATCATGTCCCCAAGCCTCAATTTGTAAACCCGATTGCATTAGTAAGATCCAACTAGAAATTTGAGATGTTTAATACATGACTCAGCTAACCCAATCCCTAATAATGTACAATAATAATAATAAAACTTGACTTAATCAAGTTATCAGGAAACTGAAATCTAAGTTAAATAATTTGGGCCAAAAGACAAGAAAATACAAGATTTCTAGTAAACAATAGACAAACATATGACCATCTAGCAGATGCATCTATGGTACCACAAAATATCTAAAAGGACCACTAGCATGATGAATAACCACAAATGTCTCCTTATATTCTTTACAAAAAAATAGAAGATTCATTCTTAACTTTAGAAAAGATGGTCTAGTTATAATCTTCCCTTGTAAACAAGGAACATATAGTTTATTCTTCGATAAGCCAATATCGTAATTTTTTTTTAATAAATATCTACAAAGATTATTAATGATCTGATTGAACATAATTTGTCCCGGATGACCCAAAAGGTCATGCCAAATGTTATATAAGACATGATCATTGGCTTTATATTTTGTCTCATACATATTAGATTCAATTATGTCAATGATGGTATAACTCTTCTAAAGTGAGCCTTTTGCTCCCAACATTATATGTGCTACATAATGACTCTTTGTTCTTATCATTTCGAGTTCCAATATGGTACCCATTTTGTGTATATCCTTGAAACTTAACAAATTTCTTTACGGAACAACTTGAACACATTCTGCAAATAGGTTTGAGTAACATGATGTGTGCTCTTCCAAAGCCCTCAATTATATGGCTGGCCAAGCTATTGTTGGCACTTTATGCCTGCCAAATACTAACTATGGCAAAAATTTTGATTCTTCAAATTCATTTGTGTTGTTACTATCTAACAAACACATATCTAAGTCATTTTTCTTAGATTCTTTCAATCTCAAATCTTTTTTTTTTCTTTTTTTTAGTAGCTCGACATTGCTAAATCAATGTCTATCTTTGTCATATTTACGACAAGCATGCACTACTACTCCATGAAGCAAAATAAAAATATTATGAACTTATATATTTTAGCTAGCATAAGTACAATAAGAAAAATTAAGCATTTCAAATGATAATATCATATTATAGAAATGTAACTCCAAATTTATATATATATATATATATATATATATATATATATATATATATATATATATATATATATATATATATATATATATATATATATACAAAAAATAAAACTCTCATGGCCAAGACATTCCATGATGAAAACAATGGTTTCTATGACTACAAATATAAATAGTTTGTAAATACTTGAAATAAACAAATATTGACCGAGTGCTCATTCAAAAAATAAAAATTGCATTAGCTTCTTCTCAAACTATTCGTTTGTAACTTGATTCCCTTTGTTAGAGGGTGTTGTCCATTTGTTCATTTATTCTTTCATGAACCATTGTTTCAACCTTTGTAAGGTTGATAACCATGACATATCTTCCAAATTTTTTTTTCATTCCCCTTCCACGTCCTCCACCACGACCTCTGCTAATTCCAAAATTAGCATTTGCCTCAGAATTGTCATTGACCCAGTTGGTCTAGAGTTGTGGTTTTATGAGAACGTTACTATTTGCCTTTACTACACTAAGATAGTCACCGGTTCAGAGTAATTTATGAAATTTTTTTTTGACAATATTATTGCTACAAAAGCACATTGCTTGCATGAAAAATGAAGAGGATCTTCTCAATCATTTGAGGCTCTGTTACTATTTCTCCGTACAATCTAAGACGGAGAACAATAATAAACAGAGCACAATTATATTTAACATTTTTACAGTCATGGTATCTTAAATTCAACCATTCAGTTTGAGCAGTCATAAGGATTACCATCCTTTGGTGGTATCATTTAGAGATGTCCACAAATTCAATGGATCATCCTCAAATAAATATGTCTTTAGACCATCATGGATATGATGTCGTAGAAAAATCAAATCAAAGTCTTGACCTTGACTTTAGAAATTTTTTTTTTTTCTAATAGTACCATCAAGCTTGTTGGACTGCAATTACAACTTTGCATCCATTGTCATGATAAATAATAATTTTGCTCATATCAAGAGCTTTGAATTCAAACTTTACAAGATTCGACATCTACATGACATAAAATAATTATATTAGATGTTAATCAATAATAAAATTGATAAGCGCGTTAAAGGTTACAAAACTTCACATATGCCACAATGTGATGAAACACATGAAAAATACTCCCACATGAACCCACATGGCACCCATGTGCCACACCTCATGTGTATCACATATACAACAATGTGGTAGAACGCTATCAAAGAAGTATCACATATACAACAATGTGATAAAACGTTATCAAATAATATTATGTCTTATGTGTATCACATATACAACAATGTGATAAAATGCTACTAAAGAATATATCTTTATGTTTATCACATATACAATGCGATCATTATATAATAATTTTTTGGGTATTTTTTTATTAATTCGATTCACATATACAACAATGTGAAGTAGTACACTATAGAATTCAAATAAATAAATAATAGAAATAACCAATTCACATGAACTAATTTAATGAAATTAACTAACTCCAAATAAGTGAAATTTTTTTTAAAAAATTCTAGATTAATTTCATAGTTCATAGAAAACATATAGAAATAAAATTTATACATAATCTTAAGTAGATTATCATAAATTTTCTATTTTGAATGAAATTGTGAACATGTTCAATACATATTTAGATTTAAAACTAAAAGAAAAAATAGATCTAGAAAACTTACGTTCTAATCGATCTATAAACACATAAATCAAACGTGTATTTAATTTTACTAAAACATGCATGTATGTAAGTATATAAAATTAGACTTACCTTTTCAATACCTTTCTTTTCTTAAGAGAACTATTTCTCCTTCTTCTATTTCCTAGAGCATCGTGCTGATAACGTATTGTAAAACAAAGAGAAGGAGATGGAGGAAATTATTTCTTCATTCACATGTCTCAATCATCTTGAGAAGAGCCCTTATATAGGCTTACAATGGAGGTTAACATCATGATGATAATTAAAAAAAAATGCCAAAAGGCATAGGTTATGGATAACCATAAGTCATAGGTTATAGATAACCAAGAGACATAGGTTATGTAGGCCAACTAATTAAGTGAATTATCCATATTTATAACATCCTACGTATTTTGTAATATTTTTGATATATTTGGCGTAATATTTATTCCTTGGCCTATTTAGTATTTTTTTACCATCATTTCTTCTGTTCATGTTGGGCTCAGCCCATCCCTTATAAATCGGAGGCAGAGGGAGTGTGTCAGAATTCCTCCTCTTGTTCTTCTTCCCGCCATCGAACAGGTGAATTCGTCACTCTTTTCTTCCTCTACTGGTTAATTAATTTCTTGTTGAAGAATTAATTTCAACCTCCTATTACAGAGCTTGCGGCCAGGGCGATCATCTAGATCATCGCCAGCGACTGAAGCTCCTCTCTGCCGACGATCGATCGGTGGCGCATTCTTTAAGCTTCGACGCTGTCGGCTGATTCGAGTCCTCCCTGTTCATCGCCTGGTAAGATTTGATTAGATTCTTTCGTGGTATTGTTTCTGATCAAAATGATGTTTCGATTTATTCATTTTGAATTCTTTGTTCCGTTCATGATCGAGTAGGAACACATGGGATTTAGTTTGACGGATCAAAAACGCAACCGAGCGTTTGATTGTGATCGTTTCTAATTAGGAAGTAGTTTGTACTATTCTTACAAATGTGATTGATATCTCATTTTTTTTAATCTAAATAGTTTCTTGATGCATGTGTACGTGAGTGTATATTACTTTCTTGATGATATTTGTTACTGATAGCTCGTTTTTTTAATCTAAATAGTTTCTTGATGCATGTGCTTTCGTTTCTTATATTAATTTCTTGATGATATTGTTAGGAATCAAACTCTGTAGCCCGGACATTAATCACTACTGTTCTTTCAAATACAGTTTGTTTCTTTTTTATTAATTGTTTTTTGTATGTTCTCCTGACTATAGTTACAGTTGTGGTTTTTTTTTTTTCGATTTCATATATCCGGGTTAGTTAAAATTTGAGAAAAGAAAAATGGAGAAGAAAAAAAAAAGTTCATCTCTTTTTTCTTCTAAATAGTTTCTTGATTATTAGGGGTGCAACTCGGACGGGTCGGCGAAGGGGCTGGCCGGGGGGGGGGGGGGAGGGGGGGGGGGGGGGGTCGGAAGGGCTGGCGGAGGGAGGGGGGGGGAGGAGGCCGGCCGGTGGAGGGAGGGGGTCGGGGGGAGGGGGGCTGGCGGAGGGAGGAGGGGGGTCGCAAGGGCTGGCGGAGGGAGGAGGAGGGGGGTCGCAAGGGCTGGCGGAGGGAGGAGGGGGGGAGGCCGGCCGACGAAGGGGCTGGCCGGTGGAGAGGGGGTACGGAGGGGGGGCTAGTAGGAAAATAGGGGAGGGGTAGTTTAGGTTTTTTTTTTTTTTTTTTTGAAAGTTAACAGCCATTTAACGGTAAAATAGACGGTAGGGGGTAAATCGCTCGCACGGACGAACTAAGGGGAGCCAAACTGCATTTTTGGTGTAAGGAGTCTTATTTTGCGAACGAGACAACTCTAGGGAGGGTTTAAATGCACTATACCCTTTAGATGAAAGTTAATGTTTAGTGTAAGGGGGGGGGCTGGCGGAGGGAGGAGGAGGGGGGGTCGGAAGGGCTGGCGGAGGGAAGAGGGGGGAGGAGGCCGGCCGGTGGAGGGAGGGTGGGTCGGGGGGAGGGGGGCTGGCGGGGGAGGAGGAGAGGGGGTCGCAAGGGCTGGCGGAGGGAGGAGGAAGGGGGGTCGCAAGGGCTGGCGGAGGGAGGAGGGAGGAGGCCGGCCGACGAAGGGGCTGGCCGGTGGAGAGGGGGTACGGAGGGGGGGGGCTGGTGGAAAATAGGGGAGGGGTAGTTTAGGTATTTTTTAATTTTTTTTTTGAAAGTTAACAGCCATTTAACGGTAAAATAGACGGTAGGGGTAAATCGCTGCGGCACGAACTAAGGGGAGCCAAACTGCATTTTTGGTTTAAGGAGTCTTATTTTGCGAACGAGACAACTCTAGGGAGGGTTTAAATGCACTATACCCTTTAGATGAAAGTTAATGTTTAGTGTAAGGGGGGGCTGGCGGAGGGAGGAGGAGGGGGGGTCGGAAGGGCTGGCGGAGGGAGGAGGGGGGGGAGGAGGCCGGTCGGTGGAGGGAGGGGGGCTGGCGGAGGGAGGAGGAGGAGGGGTCGCAAGGGCTGGCGGAGGGAGGAGGGGGGAGGCCGGCCGGCGAAGGGGCTGGTGGAAAGGGGGTACGGAGGGGGCTGGTAGGAAAATAGGGGAGGGGTAGTTTAGGTATTTTTTAATTTTTTTTTTTGAAAGTTAACAGCCATTTAACGGTAAAATAAACAATATGGGGTAAATCGCTCGCGCGGGCGAACTAAGGGAGGCCAAACTGCATTTTTGGTCTAAGGAGTCTTATTTTGCGAACGAGACAACTCTAGGGAGGGTTTAAATGCACTTTACCCTTTAGATGAAAGTTGTCACGACCCGATCCCAACTAATTGGGTCGAACCGGATCATGCCCAGCCTGCACCGTTGTTGAGACGGCGGCAGTAAGCTGTTCCAGTAGCAGGTAACCATACAACAACACTATATTTGTCACAACTCAACATCGGAAAATGAAACTTTATTAAACTTGGAATTTAAATACAATTGGGAAATGTTCTGAAATAAAATAACAGAAATGAAATAACAACAATGTAGAAAAGGAAATCTATCTATCAGCCGATCATCGGCCTCAGTCCCAACGTCCTCCAAAGGGGACACTGGCAGCACTACCGGGTACAACACAGGATCGTAGTAGCTGTTGTATAATAGCTCGGCATCCTCAAAATCCTTTAAAATGTATCTCCAGTCCGGAGGGTGTAGGCCTCAAAAATGAAAGTCACGCTGAGTTGATCCAGAAAGTGTTTAAAAGTCACGCAGAGTTGATCAGGAAACAGTATAAAAGTCACGCTGAGTTCTGCCAGACCATTTCTTCAAAGTCACGCAGAGACAGCTCATCATACGTCAGAGTGTAATTATGACTAGCAGCACAACAGTCAAGGAATGTCTCCTCGTATGCCACGTATGCACGGAACTCGAGAGATCACGGCCGTCTTCTGCGTGATTCTCGAAATCTTCTTCAGCAAGACTCAGCCTTCACCAAGTTGGCGTGACTAATGAGCCTTATCCTCATTTAATGCAACTGACAGTGTAATCAATGTCAGAGATTTTGTGTCAGACGAAGCATGCCGAATCAAGACAGCTGGTAGTCTGCGTGAATTTTGAACTTTTTCCTTTCCTCAAGCTTGCGTGAATTTTGAGCTTTCTGCTTCGAAGTTGGCGTGAATTCTGAAGTATTCTCCCCCCAAGTCTGCGTGGATTTTGCCCTCAACGAGTCTGCGTGAATTTCATCATCAACAAGGCTGCGTGGATTTTGTCTTCAACAAGTCTGCGTGGATTTCATCTCAAACTTCATCAAACTGGAGTACGTCGCAGCTATGCCACCGATCTCTCTCATGCGTGCCCTGTAACTTGCACACGACCCATGCACGAATGCCATGTGTCCAACAGTTACAGGCCACGTCCAGTAACTACTCACTAACCCTGCTTGTATTTGAAGTCTGCGTGATTTTCAAATGGGCACAGGTGGTGAAGTAGTTATCTTTTCAGTTATTTTTGACTCTATAAATAGAGTTCTTTTTCTCATTTGTTGTAACGGAGACACAGATATCTGCAACTGCTGTCGAAATTTTTGAGAGCTTTTCTTCGCATAGTCTAAGGGATAAAGCGATCGTCTTCTAGATCGGATTCCCACAGTTGTAATTTTTCCAGATACACAATAAATAAAGGAATTTATTTATGAAAAACAAATTGGCGACTCTGTTGGGGAAAACCATATCCTCTTCTGAGATGGCAACAACTCAATACGACACTTCGTCAATCGGCTCGACGAAGAAGGTGATATCGATCCAATTCGATCAACTCGCCTATGAAGAAATGCAACGGGCTAGGGGTGGCAAGCCTACTTCAGCCTCCATCACCACTGCCAAGTCGAAGGGACGATCTGTCTACGTCCCTAAGAACTTGTTGGCAACCAGTGGTGATGTTTCTGCCACAGTGTCTACCTCTAACACTGGCAGAAGCTCTACTGCAAGCACGCACGCTCTTGTGCTCGAATTCGACAGCAATCAAAAGTCACGCTGACAGCACTGGCTCCTTAGCTAAGCCTGTTCCAGTGTGCAATCTCAAAAATCACGCTGACAGCACTGGCTCTTTAGCCAAATCTATTCCAGTGTGTAATTTCAAGATCAAAAGTCACGCTGACAATACTGGCTCCTTAGCCAAATTTGTTCCAGCGTGCAAACTGAATCTCAAAAATCACGCTGACAAGCTTGTTCCAGCGTGTATTTCCAAAGTCAAAAATCACGCTAACAGCACTGGTTTTTAACCAAGCCTGTTTCAGCGTGTATTCCACCATCCAACAAGTCAAAACTCTCTGACTCAGTGTGCGTGCCAAAATCTGGCTCTTTAGCCAAGACTTTATATACTGAGAAGAATAGTTCTTTAGCTATATCTTCTTCTTTGCCAAGTTCTACTAGAACTGGGGGTGGTCTTGCTAAGGCTCCTTCACAAATGGCACACAAAGTCCCTTCAAAAAGAAACAACTCTTTAGTTGTTTCTTCTGTTCCTGCAGTTTTACTTCAGGAGCAGCTTTGACTGACAGTTTTGTTAGTCAAAGAAAAGGAGATGGTCTTTTGACTACTCTTCCTTCTGGACATTCTATGTCTCAAAATTTGAATAAGTCTAAAAAGAAACATTACTTAATGTCTTCTTCTACGACTTCTTCAGATTGGGCACAGAATTTGTCTATAAAAGAAGGTCTGTTACCAACTCCTAATCAAGGGGTGGTTCAACTCTGCCTTCTCTTCAGATATCCAGGTCAATGGAAGGAAAACTCCAAGTTTCAAAGACTAATATTTTACCTTCAACTGATCTAAGAACAAAACTGAATCAAACCCGTTTGGAAAGCACTTCTGGTGTCAAGAAACCATACCAATCGGGAACAGAAATAAGTGATCCGGATGCAGAGTATGCCAGAAACTATGTGGCTCATATTAATCACTCTTTATATAATCAAGAGCCATTAAGACCTAAGAACAAGAATTATATTCTTAAATCTTCACAAACAGACTTATGAGAACATCTTCAACATAAGAGAAGGAATAATTTTGCATCAATAGATCATGACCATGCTGAGTGTGACTTCTATCCAAGAGTCATAATTCAATGCAAATGTCAATCAATGGATCATGAATATGCTGATCATGAATGTGACTTCCAGCCAAGAGTCATAATGCATGTAGATGTCAAACTAAAACGACAATCTGTCTTCAATCGGATTCAGTGTGAACCTATGCCTGATGAAGATGAGCCTCTATTTGCTTCTGTCAACATGACATCCCGGGATACTAGGGGTAGAACTGATAGTCCAGATGGAGTATACCGAGGCACCAGATCAAGAGTCATGGCTTCTAATCAAAGAACTTTGATTCCTGAAGATGATTCTGAATTTCTCGGAGAATCTAACTTCCCACCTCTTCCTACTGGGGGTAGTTCTCCTACAAATGAATTTGACACTCAGAGTAGTAATTCAGAACAAACAACATCCACTAATTCATCAATAATCCTCGTACAGTCACGACTTACATGGTGGATGGGAATACTGATGAACCTTCTTCTTCTATGACTCCTCAAGAAAAAAGGATTGCTTTTTGGAGCAGCAAATGAAATCTATGGCTGACACCATGAAATCAATGTATGAACTTATGGCAACTCGGATACAGAATCAACAGACTGTACCTGAAGCTATACCAATTGATACTGGTGTAAGTCCGTACAAGTTCCTCCAGCAGTTCAAACTAATATTCCTGAGCAAGCTCAACCAGTTCCTAGTCTCTCGGGAGCTGGGGGTAGTGCTTACAACTTGTTCCTCCTCCAAACTATTCTCTACAAGCTACAACTCCACAATCTTCCGGAGGCGTCACTGAGGAATTGAGGAATCTCAAAACTCAATTCGAGGCATTCAAACAAAAGGATGGTTTACAAAGGTTGGGTATCAAACAACCTTATCCGATATAATGGAAGCAAGTATCTTATCCTCCTAAATACAAGCCTCCTACTATCTCCTTCTTTGACGGAACCACTTCTCCAAGTCAGTTTCTCAATCACTTTGAAGTGATGACTGTAACGCCCCAGTCCCAAAATACGTAGGACCAAGTACGTAAACATGCCAGCTGTATTCATACGAAATACGTAGGTCTCGTATGAATACATAAGCTGTAAAATGCAGTAATCCAAGACAACTAAATCTCATCCACAATGAAAAGAATAATAATATGAATATCAACTCGAATATTTATGATACAATCGTTGGGCGGAGACAAAGTCCACTACCAACTATCTCAATGAAAGAAAATACAATAAATCGAGCGATAAAAATAGCAAGACGAACCAAGCGCAATTGTCTTCGAAGAAATGGAGAAGACCACGGCCTTGGCTAGAATACCTGTAGAAAACATGAACACACACCTGGAGAAAAACCAGGTCCTCAGAGGGACGTAACAAGATACATAAAAATAATACCATGATGAACTGTAAATGATACATGATAAAGAAAAGACCACATGTTCCAACACAATGGAACCTAACCATCTAGGTGTAATGCAAGTCGAAAACTATACTGGAACGTATAAGTGGGTAGGAATAAAGCATAGCATCCACTAGAGGCTTTCGCATGAACTAGTATACGTCTCTGACCGTATCTGACGACGTGGTCAGGGCCGTGCAATGGATATATCCCCTAGTTCATACTTTGCATCGCTAGCATACCTCCTGACCTTATCTGACGTCGAGGTCAGGGCCGTGCAATGGATATATCCTCTAGCGACACACCCATAACAGGGAAACCATGAACCCATAACCGGGCAATCTAGAAGGCTTTGGGCTAGCTCATACGTCCCAGTAGTTTTTCCCGCCCATGTATCACACAAGTCATATCCATGTCTTGGCGATCCATATCTCTATGCAAGTCGCTATCTAGACTCCGCTAATCCATAAATGAACCGACACACGAACCGCCCGTATCGGTAGCAAGTCGAATACGTAGGTTCGTGTCGACTCAATGATCCTCACTCATGTGTCGTGTATGAGACGTGTCAACAAGTCAAAGAAGTTATGAAGCATAACTTCAACACACCGGGAAAGTCCGCTGCCACATATGGTCCACACACACACGCACACACACAAACATCGATATACATATCGATGGAACCCAAGTCATACTTGGACATACTCTTACTAATGTAAAAACACTAGCAACATATAAATATCATGAATCAAATATAAGTACAAGATGGCAAGGTATCTTGCCTGATGTCCGAGTGAGGTAAGATGATGTCCTGGCGACGAATCAACAACAGCGCATAAGAGGAAGGTATTGGTACAACTTCGGATGCTGAAAATAATCTATTATCTAATTATAAATAATACTGCACCTATTACATTTATTTAGTAAATTCTAAAGTTAGGATATGGCATAGGTTTTTGTATTAGCTCTCCGAAAAACTAAACGGATCGCATTTTCGTTTCCGGAATCTCCCGAAATCACGAAAATATCGAAATATGTTTGTTTTTGGACATCTAACACTCAAACAGTTTTGTAGAAATCTACAGAATGAATTTTGTCTATTAAAATATGTTTTTGGAAACCTTACCTCGATACGTTTCTTTTTAAAAAAACTGGAGGCGAAACGGAGTTCGAAGCTATGAGATATCGTCGTTCCAAGTTGCTCTTGCTGCTAAAAAGCGGGGCTGAATTCTAATGACGAATTTTTAGAGTTTTATTGGACTAAAAATAATTTCGAACTATGGCTGATAGAATGGGGATGTATTGGGTTTATATAGTTATTTATTTCAGATTTATCTCCTAAATTAGATAGGTTTTGATTTAAATAAATTGGAGTTTGCTTTGTTAGGATAGGATAGAGGTAAAGATGTTTCCTAATAAATGTAGGATTAGTATTTATTTAAAACCCAAATAGATAATTAGCTACTAATAAATTTAAATCCAAATTCAAATCCAAATCCAATTCAAATCCAAATCCAATTTAATTAAATCTAGATAATTTCAAATCCAAATTAAATATAGATGATTCCCATATTTAAATCAAACTTATTTAAATTAAATCAATAAAATCTAATCAAAGTTTAAATTACCACAATAAGTTCAAAATATCTTTTCTAAAAATAATAATAATAAATAATTTCAAAAATTCAAAAAAATATATGAATAAAAAATTTGTACATCCATGCAAATAAGGTAGTTACATAAAATATAGTTTTCTAAATTAATTTGAACTAGAAATAAAATAATCTTTTATACAAGTAAAAGATAAAGGTTTTGGCAAATATCGTGAAATGTTCTTCTGCTATGAAAATATTTGTTTATACTATGTATTGAAACAACATATTTATTCTATTCATAAGAAAAACAATAATAAAATATTTGTATATGAATGAACAAATATCTCATATTTACGTCTTTACGCATTCGCACTCGAGGTACGATACCAAATAAAAAAATCAATACCAACATAAATTAATAAAAAAATATAGTAAAAATTTAGGGGGTTTACATCCTACCCAACTTACAAGAATTTCGTCCTCGAAATTAAAAATAAGTAGGGGGTTCGAGAAGGTACAAAGTTATATCGATCAAATCACGACGTTCAACACAAACATGCATTAGAAAATCGTGATCTCGATAACTATGGAAATAAATTACGAATTTAATTTAAGGAGTGAATGATGGTCACGATAATGAATCTAGGGTCAAAGGAAAGGACGAGTAACTCGAGATGGGGATATAGTTCCATTGGTTGGTCGGTGGCTAACTATCTTGGCAATAGATGGTGGGACAACTAAGGGGATATCAAGTACGAGCGTTTTGTCATTCCAAATAAGTGAAAGACAAAGATTATTAAGAGTGTGAAGAAGCTAATATCGAATACGAATACGTGGTCCAAAGGCGACATAAATAGTTCAAAAGAGAATTGCCAAGGCAATCGTGGATGAGACTCTAGAGGCCAAGTTTAACTATGTCTCCATCCATGTTAGAAAGATATGTAAAAAGCGAACCAAAGTGCACTCGGTTGATCAGACCATCATGCACCGGTTCTAATTAGACAATATGTTAGTGAGCGCGCGCTCAATAGCATAAGTCATGAACAAGCTCGATAGATGGATAAGCTTGTAAAACTAGTTTATAGTAGCAACATTAGTCAAGATGGTAAAAATATAGGCACATGAGATTATTATTGAAAGAGAGTAGAATTATTTCGAACTTCTTAAGGATCTAGGTACCTATATAGTCATCCTACGGTCTACTTGTCTAAGACTTGGTTAAGGTCATAAGGATAGTTAGGTCGTAAGGCATTCTACCCAACTTACAAGAGTTAAACTAATAGTGTGATGGGACAATGGGTCAAGCAATCAAGATAAAGCACAAAATTAAGTATTTAAGGAATTAAGTAGAACAAAATCACATATCGGATCGAAAGAATTGAGTCGAGATTGAGTCACTACCTGTGGTCGAAAAGGACAATGGTATTATGGTATGGTTTATAGCTAGCCATTTTGACTTGAAAGTCGTATCACAAAAATAAAGTACATGGGGACGTGTTTTAGTGGCACGTGATATTCCTACATGAAGGGGCTCGTCTAGGTCTTGCATATGAAATTTGTTGAATGGAAAAGTCCAGTGTTGTGCTCCAAATATCCAAGTCACACTAAAGGACACAAAAGAATTTAAAATAGAAAGTGGGAGTTCACGAGATGATAATTAATGCACAAAATAAAGAAGATCAAGTTAAAGCATGAAATAAATTAATTAAAGAATCCATAAAAATAATTTAGGAACACAATTCCAGAGAGAAGATAGTCTTCTAGATGAATACAGTTAAGGAACCATTAACTCATTATTCAAATTGCAAATGGGTTAGAATGTTGCAATTAAAAGATATAGAATTGAAGGGAGGTCGAGTAAGTCAAGGTGGAAATACAGTCACATAGCTTGGTAGATGACTAACAACACTGGTGTATATACTACTATCATGGTCATGAGTGACATGGCAATTAATGTGGAGAACATCTATCGCATTAGAGCTATCTTGATGGCCTACCATTAAAATTTAACTCAAATTTCCTCTAAAAGTTTTAAAATTAAATTTTTTAAAAAATAAACCACCAAAATTTGTATTCGCTCCAAGCCGTTCAAATTCATCATAAAAATTTAAATCACTCTCATAAATCTCAACGCAAAATTTTATCACGTTACTACTAAACTTTTCCAAAATTAACGTTTAAATTCAACTATTTAACTCAAGAGTTTATAATTTACGAATCCATAAAAATTTCACAATCAATCAAAAATTAACACTCTAAAATTTCCAAATAACTCATAATAAAACTCTTAGCATATTAAAAGCAATCTCAAAAATTACGCTCAATGCCCTTATCAATTATAACTTCTATTCATACTAAGTCATACCAATATAATACCAATTTTAAATGGTAACTTTATTTGATCAATCAAAACAACCTTATCACATTATTACTATATTTTTATTTTATTTCAAAATTTGTGATATTAGCAATCCAACATTAAACTAAATTTTCAAATAATCTTATCAGTAACAATCTCTTTTTTTATCAAAAATTTAAATAGATTTGTAAATCCTCAATCATAGGACACCATTTAAAATAAAATTTTCTCAAAAATTATTTTCATAACTTCCAAATATTTTAAACCAAAATTCACCATCATTACTTTCACTTAAAATTCAAAATTTAATAACCACGAAAATCGCAAGTTGTACAACTCAAATTTAAATAATTCTTATGGCCATTTTTAAAAGCTAAGATTATTTTCAAACCAAATTTATAACTGTTCAAAGGTGTATAACTATAATACAATTAATCATAAACATCGAAACTCGAAAATCAAATAAATTTTATATTTGTTCAAAGATGTATATCTGTCACCCAAAACTCATAATCACAACTCGAAAAGCAAATCAATTTTATACTTATACGAGGATGTATAACTATAATCCAATAATTCATAAATATCAAATCTTGAAAATCAATCACTTCCTTAAACTAAGTATGAAATTCTATAAATCCTCTGGTGTTTACTATTTAGAAATCTCAAGGTTAAAACTTTTCGTGGTAATATCCTACTTTACCAATTACTAATTATTAAATCACACTAAAAGCCTTTATAACTCAATTAGAGTCTTGAATGTATTCCAATTGCCAATATTACCATTTTAGCCGTGTGTTTGACATATGAGCATATACTAGTGTAGTCATCTTCCTAGTTGACACTAAGCACGAAAATAAGAATCAATGGTAGAAAGGAATCAAGCAAGATGCAGTTCAAGGAGGTCAAACAAGAGTTCAGAAATTGAAGCCAAGGGAAGAGGTCAAGCTGTATGGATGAGATTCCTAGATTCTAATCCTATATGCAGGCTCACATCAGTACAATTACGTAATCGAAGTGACAAACTGACCTGCATGGGCCACCACAAAAACATGTAACGCCCCAGTCCCAAAATACGTAGGACCAAGTACGTAAACATGCCAGCTGTATTCATACGAAATACGTAGGTCTCGTATGAATACATAAGCTGTAAAATGCAGTAATCCAAGACAACTAAATCTTATCCACAATGAAAAGAATAATAATATGAATATCAACTCGAATATTTATGATACAATCGTTGGGCGGAGACAAAGTCCACTACCAACTATCTCAATGAAAGAAAATGTACAATAAATCGAGCGATAAAAATAGCAAGACGAACCAAGCGCAATTGTCTTCGAAGAAATGGAGAAGACCACGGCCTTGGCTAGAATACCTGTAGAAAACATGAACACACACCTGGAGAAAAACCAGGTCCTCAGAGGGACGTAACAAGATACATAAAAACAATACCATGATGAACTGTAAATGATACATGATAAAGAAAAGACCACATGCTCCAACACAATGGAACCTAACCATCTAGGTGTAATGCAAGTCAAAAACTATACTGGAACGTATAAGTGGGTAGGAATAAAGCATAGCATCCACTAGAGGCTTTCGCATGAACTAGTATACGTCTCTGACCGTATCTGACGACGTGGTCAGGGCCGTGCAATGGATATATCCCCTAGTTCATACTTTGCATCGCTAGTATACCTCCTGACCTTATCTGACGTCGAGGTCAGGGCCGTGCAATGGATATATCCTCTAGCGACACACCCATAACAGGGAAACCATGAACCCATAACCGGCAATCTAGAAGGCTTTGGGCTAGCTCATACGTCCCAGTAGTTTTTCCCGCCCATGTATCACACAAGTCATATCCATGTCTTGGCGATCCATATCTCTATGCAAGTCGCTATCTAGACTTCGCTAATCCATAAATGAACCGACACACGAACCGCCCGTATCGGTAGCAAGTCGAATACGTAGGTTCGTGTCGACTCAATGATCCTCACTCATGTGTCGTGTATGAGACGTGTCAACAAGTCAAAGAAGTTATGAAGCATAACTTCAACACACCGGAAAAGTCCTGCTGCCACATATGGTCCACACACACACGCACACACACAAACATCGATATACATATCGATGGAACCCAAGTCATACTTGGACATACTCTTACTAATGTAAAAACACTAGCAACATATAAAATATCATGAATCAAATATAAGTACAAGATGAAGGTATCTTGCCTGATGTCCGAGTGAGGTAAGATGATGTCCTGGCGACGAATCAACAGCAGCGCATAAGAGGAAGGTATTGGTACAACTTCGGATGCTGAAAATAATCTATTATCTAATTATAAATAATACTGCACCTATTACATTTATTTAGTAAATTCTAAAGTTAGGATATGGCATAGGTTTTTGTATTAGCTCTCGAAAAACTAAACGGATCGCATTTTCGTTTCCGGAATCTCCCGAAATCACAAAAATATCGAAATATGTTTGTTTTGGACATCTAATACTCAAACAGTTTTGTAGAAATCTACAGAATGAATTTTGTCTATTAAAATATGTTTTTGGAAACCTTACCTCGATACGCTTCTTTTAAAAAAACTGGAGGCGAAACGGAGTTCGGAGCTATGAGATATCGTCGTTCCAAGTTGCTCTTGCTGCTAAAAAGCGGGGCTGAATTCTAATGACGAATTTTTAGAGTTTTTATTGGACTAAAAATAATTTCGAACTATGGCTGATAGAATGGGGATGTATTGGGTTTATATAGTTATTTATTTCAAATTTATCTCCTAAATTAGATAGGTTTTGATTTAAATAAATTGGAGTTTGCTTTGTTAGGATAGGATAGAGGTAAAGATGTTTCCTAGTAAATGTAGGATTAATATTTATTTAAAACCCAAATAGATAATTAGCTACTAATAAATTTAAATCCAAATTCAAATCCAAATCCAATTCAAATCCAAATCCAATTTAATTAAATCTAGATAATTTCAAATCCAAATTAAATATAGATGATTCCCATATTTAAATCAAACTTATTTAAATTAAATCAATAAAATCTAATCAAAGTTTAAATTACCACAATAAGTTCAAAATATCTTTTCTAAAAATAATAATAATAAATAATTTCAAAAATCCAAAAAAATATGAATAAAAAATTTGTACATCCATGCAAATAAGGTAGTTACATAAAATATAGTTTTCTAAATTAATTTGAACTAGAAATAAAATAATCTTTTATACAAGTAAAAGATAAAGGTTTTGGCAAATATCGTGAAATGTTCTTCTGCTATGAAAATATTTGTTTATACTATGTATTGAAACAACATATTTATTCTATATTCATAAGAAAAACAATAATAAAATATTTGTATATGAATGAACAAATATCTCATATTTACGTCTTTACGCATTCGCACTCCAGGTACGATACCAAAATAAAAAAAATCAATACCAACATAAATTAATAAAAAAATATAGTAAAAATTTAGGGGGTTTACAATGACTGATCAATTGCAACCAAGTGACGCCCTCCTTACTCGGGTGTTTGTTGGATGTCTCAAAGGTACGGCTTATGATTGGTACAGGAGTCTCCCTGATGGGTGTATTACCTCATTCGCCGGCTTCAAACAGATGTTCCTTGAACGATTCTATGAAGGGCTAAATGACATGACTATGTCAGCTCTCATCAAAATTAAGCAGAAAAATAATGAGACTACTGAGAGTTTCATTGAACGGTTTCGAAGAGAAGCTCTGAAGATGCCTCTTGGTACTCTGATGCTGTCACCATCGACACATGCAAATCAAATCTGTTACCAATCATCAGCATGTGGACAGGATCCACTCAATTCCAAGATTGGCCTTCTTTCATAATGAGTGCCAAAGCTGCAGAAATCAGTGCTGAAACCTTCAAAGGTTTAGGAGTACAAATGAATCCTAAAGAAACAGGCCAAAATGCTAACAATAATGCTAAAAACAATGCTCGCAAGGGAAAAGAAGCCCTTGAAGTCAATTTTCAGAATCAAGATGCATCGGCTGTTCAAACTACTCCTGCCTCAAGTCAACAAACAAGAGCACCTCACCCCAGAGAAGAATATTCTTTTGATGACGATGATGTCCTTGGTATCTTCGAATGTCTGCTTAAGGGTAATAAAATACAATTACCTGAAATGAAGAAACTTGATGAAGCTGGCAAGACAGATCATCCGAAATATTGTCCATACCACAGAATGCTGGGTCATACAATTCGTTCATATTATGTACTGAAAGGAAAGATCCAGGAAATGATCAAGTCTAGAGCTATTACTCTCACTCCGAAAGAGAAGACCGTTACCTCTAACGTCGTCTCTATGCAGTTTGGAGATTTCCCTCCTCAACTCCTCGAAAGCGGGATTGTTCCTATCCCCAAGGCGACTCTGGAAATCGTGAACATTCCTCCTCCACAGTCTGAAGGTCTGGTACCCATTACTATGGAAACAGGAGAAATCATGTGGATCCATCCTGATCTTGTGGCAGATTTCGAATCTCCTCCCCTTCAAAAGACTTCTTCCCGGAAGTCTAAGAAGGCTGGAAAGACTAAGTCATGTCATATGACTTCTCTCGGATCTACCTCTGACATAGAGCCAAAAGACAAAGCAAAGCACTTGCTGGTGCTACTAGAACAGGAAAGCCTTATCTAAAGGATTATTCTAAGGATCCTGAAGATACTCCAGATGTTTTTCCAGCTGTCAAAGATTCTTCAGATATTCCTCTTGAAGAAGAATCATCCACTGTGCCTATTCCTTCAACTACACCGGGGGTACCTACTCCTTCCAAGCCTACAGCTCTTGAGAAAGGCAAGCAACAGGCTCGCTTCGACAAGCCAATCAAGAAGTCCTCTCCTCTTGGACTTCAGAAGCCTTACAACTTCGACGTTCTAGCTCAACTTGCTAATACTCCAGCTAGAATGTCTCTCTTTAAACTTCTACGTCTTTCTAAAGAGACTCGAGAGACATTAAACGAGGCACTTCTTCAGGCTGACGCTTGTCTTGCATAGCTAAAGGAGCCAGATGCAGAACCTGCTACTTGCTTACATTGCAACAGTGTATTGGAGATTATCCCAAACATCACCTTTACACAAGATGACATGCTCTTGGAGGATAATCGATATGACCGGCCTCTCTACTACACTGGTTATATCGATACGATGAAGATAGATCGTATCCTCATCGATCCTGGGTATCTATAAGCATAATGCCAAGGAGTTTGCTGGATGAACTAAAAATCCCTGTTCATAAACTTTCCAAGACGGTCACTACTATCTTGGGATTCAATCAAAGTCGAAGCGAGCCTTTGGGAAAGATTCATCTAAAGCTTCAGATAGGCGATTTCAGATCCAAAGTCACCTTTTATGTGATTGAGATAGCAGGATCTTACAATCTTCTTCTGGGAAGACCCTTTCTTCATGAAAATAATGTGGTGCCCTCCACTCTTCATCAGTGTTTCAAATACATTGATAGCAATGGACAAGTACGAAAGGAAGTTGCTGATATAAATCCCTTCAGTGGGGTTGAAACCTATTTCGGCGATTCCCGGATGTACAAAGAGGAATATACAAAATTAATACAAGCCATGGAACAAGAAGATCCTCAAAATGAGACCTCGATAATTCCTGTTAAAGGTCGAATCACTCCAGAAGAATCTTCTACATCTTCTGGAGAAGGTTCTTTCATTGTTCCAGTGTGGACGTATCTCTCCATTGCCCCAGTCATCTACTCAAGACACACTGATCATTCATGTCAGTGGACGTACTACAGTTTCTGTATCTTCTCCTATAAGACATGATACTCTGGTAATCCCTGTCAGAGGGCAGACTACTCTTCCATCTCAAAGGGAGCTCACCTCTTCTGAGCCATTTGTTATCGATCTTAATCGAAACAAAGCTTCTTCTGCTTCTTCCCCCTTAGTCATTGACTTGGCTAAGTTTTCTAAGGCTCAGTCCTCTTCCCATGTAAATATTGTTGCTTTTGAATTTAATGAAATGTCTCCATCTTTGCAGTATATTGATGTGTGTAATCATGTTCATAGTTATTTGCATCTGTTAGATGACTTAAGAACAATAACTATAGGAGTTGTACAGACTTTTCATACGGGAGTATCCCTAGAATCAGTACAAACTTCATATTTTCTAGTCCCCAGCAGAAAGCCAGGAGACATTCCAATATTCTTTTACAAAGGGACCCAGAATCCCTCTGATCTAGAAGATGATGACAAAGACGATGACACCGGAAGGTTACAATTACGTCGTTATAGTCAGCAATCTAAAGACATTATAAAAAAATATGGGCTATGACTTCAGAACTGGCCTTAATGAGGGTAAAGGAAGGAAAATGCATGTCCGGATTCCTTCTTTGAAATATGGAAGGACGAAATGCGGATTGGGTTATATCGCTCCTACTCCCTTCATCAATATCATCCATGAAGATCCCGAATCTGATGAAGATACGAGATCTGATTCTTCTAGTACCACCTCTTGGGGTTCCGATACAAGTATTGGTGACTTCTACCATAATATTCTATATTCTAACATGGTTTCCATTGACGGTTCTGAGGAAGATGATGAAATCGAAGACGAATTTAAAATCTCACCTGAATCAGAACAATGGGCCCAAAGATTAGATAATCAATGAGAATTCAGATTTGAGCAAAAAGAGCCTCCGACTGAAGACAACTTGTTCAAATAGATGTTGGTGAAGAGGGATCCCCCAAACCAATATTCATCAGTGATAGTCTTTCAGAAACTGATAAGCAAGACATGATCAAGCTCATTCGTGAATACATTGACGTCTTCGCTTGGAGTTATGAAGATATGCCAGGACTTGATCCACAGATCGCAACTCATAAACTCAATATCTTGCCGAATGCTAAACCGGTCAAACAACAACAGCGACGATTTCGTCCAGACATCATGGATGCAATTGAAGCTGAAGTCAATAAACTCATGGCTTCTGAGTTTATCAGAGAGGAACAACATCCCGATTGGGTGGCTAACATTGTTCCTGTTCTCAAAAAGACTGGCAAGATCAGGGTCTGTATAGACTACCGCGATTTCAATGCGGCTTGTCCTAAAGACGAGTTCTCTCTACCAATCACTGATGTCATGATCGATAATACCTGTGGGTTTGAACGGATGTCGTTCATGGACGGGTATTCCGGGTACAATCAGATTAAAATGTTTCCAGAACGAGAAACACATTTCTTTCAGAACGTCGATCGGTACATACTGTTATACAGTTATGCCATTTGGTCTCAAGAATGTAGGAGCAACTTATCAACGAGCTATGAGCACTATATTCCGCGAACATCTCCGAAAAATAGTCGAATGCTACGTTGATGATATTGCTGTCAAAAGTCGACAAAAAGAGGATCACATCCAAGATTTGAAGACTATATTTGATCAAATGCGCAAGCATCAATTAAAGATGAACCCTACTAAGTCCTTCTTAGGTGTCTCTAGTGGCAAATTTCTCGGCTTCGTCATTACCGCTAAAGGTATACACGTGGATCCCGAGAAGATCAAAGCCATCCAAGAGATGCGTCCTCCACGCTCCTTAAAAGAGCTACGAGGATTTCAAGGAAGAATCGCTTATATCAGGAGATTCTTCTCTAATTTATTAGGTCGCTGCAGACCATTCAACAAACTTATGAAGAAAGGTATTTCTTTCGTCTGGAATGATAAATGTCAGAAAGCATTTGATGACATAAAATAATATCTGATGAGCCCTCCAGTATTGGTACCTCCCGTCTCAGGAATTCCATTCATTCTATATACCCGAGCGATGAGTCATTCATTGGGTGCATTACTTGCTCAGAAGAACAAAGATGGTCATGAACAAGCCATTTACTATCTCAGTCGCACTATGACCGGAGCTGAACCTCGGTATTCACCGGTCGAAAAAGAATGTCTAGCCCTAATGTTCGCAGTCCAAAAGACACGACATTATATCATGGGTCAGACCATTCATGTCATCTCCAGGATCAATCCCATACGGGTCATGATGAAGAAACCAAGTGCTTTAAATTCTCGATTGGCTAATTAGGGAATCTTACTTGCTCAGTACGACATGTACTATATCCCCCAGAAGTCGGTCAAAGGACAAGCTTTAGCTAATTTTCTGGCTGCTCATTCAATCCCAGAGAATTCAAAACTCTATGATGAGATTCCAGATGAAGTCCTAGACTCACATCAAGTTGCTGAAGAAGATCCTACTTGGCGTCTATTCTTTGACGGAGCTTCAAGGATAGGTCCTAATGGTGACATTGTCGCCGAAGTTGGAATCGTTTTTGTATCACTAGAGGATCTTGCTATCCAAAGAGCTTATTCTCTTGACCAGCCATGTTCGAACAATGTCGCTGAGTACAATGTATTGCTTATTGGTCTCCAGCTTGCTAAACATCTAGATATTCAACATTTGGAAGCGTATGGAGATTCTAAACTCATTGTCAACCAGATAAGGGGTACTTACGAAGTTCGCCATCAAGATCTGGTCCCTTATCATAGAGCGGCTTTATTTATGTCCTCTTCATTTGAGGAATTCTTCATCGAACATGTTAGACGAGCATGTAACACGGAAGCTGATGCTCTTGCTAATCTCGCTGCAGTGTTAGCTATTCCAGTCAGACGGCAACAAATGATTGTTGTTTACAATCGGGAATTATTTCATCTTGAGAACAATCTGACTCGACTTCCTGTTGACATCGAAGAATCATCATCTCATGATGTTAATACAACAAGAGGATTCAGATTCGGTCGTAAATTATTTTCTTCTTCATCTGATTCCAGTATGGAATTCATCTTCAATAATGCAACTGAGGCTCAGAATACGGACAAAGATTGGAGACTTCCTTTCTTAGATTTTGTATTGTATGATATTCTTCCAGATAATCCGAGTGAGGCAGCATCTATTAGACGACGATCACCCAGATTCTATTATAATCATACTACAAAGACCTTATATCGTCGATCTTATGATGGTCTACTTCTTCGATGTATTGCCGGTGATGAAGCTCAACAAATCATTCGCGAGGCACATGACGGAATCTGCGGAGCGCATCAGCCTGGACCAAAACTTCAAGACCGTATTCGACGGATGGGTTATTATTGGCCAACTATGGTATCAGATGCCATCGAATATGCAAGGAAGTGTAAAGCTTGTCAAATCCATGCGGATTTTATACATCAACTTCAGAATTCCTGCATCCGACGGCAGCATCATGGCCCTTCGAAGCCTGGGGCATGGACATTATTAGCCCAATCAATCCACCTTCATCTAAAGGTCATCGGTTTATTCTCGCAATAACCGATTATTTCTCCAAATGGGCTAAAGCCATTCCATTATCTGAAGTCAAAACTTCCAATGTTATCAGTTTTGTCACTGCCACTTTTCTAGCTTGAGGGTATTTTGGTCATTTTCAAAATTTTAGAATTATTTTAGGATTATTATATTTAATTATAATTAATGTGATTTTAGATAAATTTTGGTGAATTGTTTGGTGCTAGTTTTAGACTGTGACCCATGTGGACTAGGAGATTGTCCTATTGGCTAACCTAGGTCCAGACACCATGGTTAGGTTAAGAAACCCTAGTGTGACTTTAGTTAGTCATTTCAAGTTAGTTAGAATTGGTTTGGGGCTAATCGGATTTAGTTTGGTTAGAGAATGGCTTGTGTAGTCACAAGTCAAACATGACTAGACTAGTTAGGACTCAACCCACAAGCTAAAACCCTAACCCTAGGGCCTTTGGCCAGCCACATAACAGCCCTCCCCCTATTTATATCCTCCCAAATTTTAGGGATAGCCTCTTTCATTAGGGTTCATCAAGTTTTAGAAAAGAGGTAATGTTCCAACTTCACAAATTCATAGAAAATCCAAATTAGGTCTTTTTTCCTTCAAACAAATTCCTATAGTCTCTAAATACTGTTCTCTTGCTGTTTGGATTGAGATTTGACAGGGAGCACACAATTTGAGGAGTTTTGGGTGCTTTGAAGAATCCTCTTCTTTGGAGCTTTTTGGAGCTTTGGACACCTATAGGTATAATCTCCATTAATGCTCCTAAAATACTGTAAAAATCATTTCTAGGATGCCCTAACCCTAGCCTAACTGTAGGAATAGGGTTTCCTAAAATTTCGTGTCATTTCGTGTCCAAACAGGACACGTATCAGTAGGCAGTGCTTATTGTTTGATTGCCCCAATGGACATTTCGTGTGAAATTTGTGGTTTGGTTTGAATAGGAAATTAGTATTTGGTCTCTCTTACACATTCCTGTGCTTGGTTTCGTGTCTTAGTGTTGTGCCGAGTCCACACGGACACGTGAACACGCGGGGTGCCACGCGCGCGCGGGCTGTGTTGCATCCCCTGCTGCTCGGGGTTGATTGCGCGCAGCACACGCCACGTGGCCACGAGATTTTTGGCACACGTGTTGGGGCATTGACTGACACGAGGCTCGTCAAATTTTACGAGTCCTCGTGTCGTGTCGTACACAATTTCCAGTGTGCACTGGACTGTGTGTGTGCGTGTGTGTACTGTGTGTTGTGATCTGTTGTTAATCATTTTTAATGTTTTTAAATTATGTTTTAATGGTTATTTAGATCCTAAGTGAGTATTTAAATCTCTGTTACAACACATTATACATTGGTTTAATTTGGAATGATCATTGGGTTCGAAAATTTCATAAGACAGTGTAGCTGATACACAGACACAGCCTATTTCCAGTTCTCTAACAATTGAATTTCCTATTTCCCTGTTGTGTTTTGCCTGTTAAATCTGAACCTACATATCATAAATAATGTTAGCATAGTCTTGGCAATTGAAATTGGGTTTGGGTTTGGGTTTGTGTGTAGAGGAAATTGATAGTTGGATTGATTTTGTTGTGATGAGCTCAAAACTGTGTTGATTCCCCATTTCCTGATTTTGGTTCCAGTTTTCAAAATGAGTTTTATCAATCGATTTAACCTATTAGGCACTCTGAAATACTTGCTATTAAGACTCTAACATATTCTTCTATGTAGTACTTAGTTGTATGTTAAATTTGGATTGAAATGGATGTGTTTTCAATACAAAATATGAGTTCCTGTGTAAGGAACAGGAATTGATGTGTTATACTGTAAAGAAATCTTCTTTACTACAAAACTGATGATATGAGATTGATGTACTACTGCAAACTAAAAAATAAGATTCATATGAGGCATGTTAAGGTTATGAGAAATCTGAGTTTTTGAACACAAAACCTGAGATTGGCTTTACACAAAACCTGACATTGGCTTGCACTGTTCTGTAGGAACTTGGAAATGAATCAAAAACCTGAGAATGTAGGCCAAGGGAATGACTAAATTGTTTGAACTGTTTTGGTCTAATGTGGAACTTGGTTTTGTACATTCTTCAAAAACCTGAGAACTATTGCCTAAGTTTGCTTTACACTGTACAAACCTGATTTTGATATCCTATACAAACATGAGAACTGTTAACTAGTTTGAGATTCCTTTGGACTATTATGTGCTTGTTTCATGAATGTATAACCTGAGATCATGTTCTGTTAACCCATGATTATATATTCAAACTCAAATCTGAGTTTTAGTTCAAAAACCTGTGAATGAGTTAATACATGAGTACTCCCTTTCTTTGAACTGTTTTAAACTAAAATGTACACTGTCACTTTGGTTATTTCCATTTACATATGACTGAGATTGTAAAAAACTGAAATTGATCTTGCCTAAAACCTGGGAATTAAACCCTGTTTTTCCTAGTTATTGATGATACACACACCTTCACACCACTGCCATGATTCTTTTGACACACACCATGTCACACACCTATTACACATGTGCTTGTGTTCCCTCTCCCTACCTATGTATATATATTATAGGCTTGTGTCTAGGATTAGTTTCCTATAAATATATGTGAATGAATGTGCCTTGTGATATTTAGTCCTATACATATATGTATTAGTTAGATACATATGTGTGATATGTATATATATATATATATATATATATATTGGGTATTATGTGGTGTCTTGATATGTGGTGATATGTGTTATAGAGTAAGGGGGAATACCTTTGATGCATGGTATTATATACATATATGTGTTATGGTAGATAGTCATGGTGTGGACTAGTTAGTCATATTATTGCCTAGAATAGTCTTGCTAGACTTAGATTTGACTCAGTTGACTATAGGTTGACCAAAGTTGACTTTGGTCTAGATTGACCTAGATTCATGTAGAACGCATTATAGTGCATTATATTTCTTTTCTGGACTTGTTGTGACTCGTACTGTTCTAAATAGGAGCCAGACACCACTCCTCGGACAGTACTTTCATCTCGGACTTTCAGATAGCAGGCGAGTACATTCTCTGATCTTTTCATACCTGTCTGGATATATTCATGCTCTAGATTACTCTACTTGATGCTGACACGTATCTTCACGGATTAGTACTATATGGATCCCTTCCGGAGATGTTATCCCTCTACGGGTGCATCGGGTATTTCATGTTCATGTACTTTATCATGTGCATCACGTACTCCTTGTACTCGTATTTAGTTCATGTTTTTACATGTTCTCATGTGCTGTCATGTGCTTCATGTGCTTATCATGTGCTCATTACTACTCCTTCGTGAGTTCATGTATCTTAGCTGTATTCATGTGCTTATAACATAACTTGAACGGATCCTTGTGTATTGATTGGGGCGGGGTGAGTAGAATTGGTTATGTGGACACAATCCCCAGTAGGTATTCATGTGCTCCCTATTTGTATTCATGTGCCCCCAAGCCGTTTACATAACCATATTGTGCTCTAAATCACGTAGTCACTTACAGTCTTTACTATCATGTATCTATTTCCAGTTACAAATATCTCTTGTTTTACTTGTACTTCCATTCAGCATTTTCTGTATTTTACTCTATTGCAATGATTTATACTCCTAACCTGATATGAACTGTTGAGAGATATGTGCTCGTTTCCGTCCTGACTGGACCTGTTGAAATATTACAGAGGATGAGGCTGAGGCGTTCTGCCCTACTTACTACGGTGCCACACTAGATGAGTGCCCAGACTTGGACCAGCAGCAGGAGCCATTAGCTGTAGATGACACTCCTTTAGTTTAGGACTGTCTTTCTATTTTGGATTACTGTACTAGACTTGGGATATTCTGAGTTGTATTTATTTAGTCACTTAGTTCTGGACTTGTATCTCTGTGATTCTCTGTTCTGGTTTGTGTTATCTTTCATTATCTATCTATCTTATCTGTTCTATCTTAGCTGTGATTGAGTTTTATATTCTGCTATGTCACCCCCATTCAGGGAGTATAACTGCTATTACTTTCAGTTGTTAGATGTTGTGACCTAGGACAGCGTTCTACCGCCGACACTGCGGCGTAGGCTGGACGTACCCACGTCTCGTGCCCCTACTCTAGGGTGCGGGTCGTGACACGTTTTTAATGGTGGCCCATGCAGGTCTAGATTAGAAATGTAGTGGTGTTCGAACTAGAATACCGCTGCAGCCTGCAGTAGAAATTAGTGAAATTTTTTTTTCTGAAGGTACTCAATCACACTAGGAAAACTCCTTATCAGATTTCGTATATCTATTTTGCTGCTTATTGTCTTCCTTAGAATTTTAAACTGTCCTACTTTGATTATTTCGACTCATTTTCAGTAATTGATTCTTGTTTGATCTGTGTCTCCAGGATGGTTGAGACGCGATCACATCGCCCCGTGACGGGAGAGGCTGGAGAGGGGTCTGCCACCTCTCGTGTCCAGCATCCAGCTCCCGGTGCCACAGGGCCAGTGCAGCCCTCGGGAGTGGGAGTTTCTGCCACTTTTGGAGGAGTACCTCCACCAGTCGGGAGGCCGAGCTTGGTGCTTCCAGAGATCCTTCCCACGCAGCAGCCTTCGCCTGCGGGGATGGTTGATGCTACCCATCTCTTCTCCTTCGTAGAGAGGATTCTGGAGTCCTCGCACCAGCGCAGTGAGAGGCAGACAGCAGATTTCAGGCAGGGGATTGATGAGGCACACCAGCTGGTACGCACGACTGTTGAGATGGTGACTGGTCAGGGGGCCCAGCAGCAGCCCCGTCGGAGGGAGAGAGATATACAGGACTTCCAGAAGATGCACCCTCGGGAGTTCTTTGGCACTGAGGGCATTCACGTTGCCGATGACTGGATTGAGCACATAGAGGAGATTTTCCGACTAGCAGAGATACCAGTTCGGCTTCACATTGAGGCAGCGGGCATCCAGATGCAGGATTTGGCCCGTGCATGGTACCAGACTGATCCCAGAGTAGGAGTGGAGGGCCAGACTTGGGCCCAGTTCAAGGAGCTGTTCAAGGAGCAGTTCTTCTCCGATGTAGCCTTGGGTGGGATCGAGGCGCAGTTCGAGGCTCTGGTTCAGGGGAACCAGACTGTTGCTGAGTATGTCGGGAAGTTCTGCCGACTGGCCCGGTTTATTGATGACCTGACGGAGAAGACCAAGGCAAGGAAGTTTCGTCGAGGTTTGACTAGGAAGATTCGGTCGCTGACTAAGAGCGACCGGAACGCTACATTTGCTGAGATTTATTCCGGGGCCATGGCGGCAGAGGACGACCTGGGACTGAGGCAGAAGAGAGGTCGTGACTTTCAGTCGGGCAGTAGCAGTCAGGGGCAGGCCAAGAGGCCTCATTTCCAGCAGCAGCAGCAGCAGAGGCCAGTGCAGCAGTTTCAGCAGCAGGGTCGTGCACCCTTTCAGCAGCAGTACCAGCAGCAGAAAGGACAGCAGGCACCCCGACAGTTAGTCTTTTGTGCCTTCTGCAAGAAGCCGGGGCACATGATCCATGAGTGCTGGAAGAAACTAGGCAAGTGCCTACTTTGTGGTGCTGGAGATCACCAGTTGAGGGACTGTCCAGGGGCTTTTGGACGAGAACAGCAGGAAGGTGGAGCCAAGGCTCCAGCAGGCCAGCAGAGGGGACCAGCCCTGCAGACCCAGTAGCAGAGGTTCCAGCAGCACCAGCAGCAGGCACGAGGTGGACAGCAGGGGCGAGCTTTTGCCATGGCAGCTGAGGATGATGAGGTCATCGGAGAGCTGATAGCAGGTTCGGTTCTTCTCGACTCCCTTCCAGCATTCGCATTGTTTGATTTCGGGGCTTCCCACAGCTTTGTGTCTGTATCGTATGCTATTAGACACAGTTTGATTTCGGAACCATTGCCTAGGACCTGCAAGATCACAACCGGGGGTGGGGTCATCCTCGTGAGTGATGTTTGCAGAGGGCGGAGTGTTATATTGGGAGGCTGAGAGTTGGGAGTGAGTTTACTCGTCATGCCATTACCGAACTACGATATAGTATTAGGTATGGACTGGCTGAGTAGACACCACGCCCGCATTGATTGCCGTAGGGGTAGAGTTTTGTTCGGGGCGCCAGGAGAGCCAGAGTTTGAGTACACCCGACGGCAGACAGAGCAGGACGGCGGAGTCTTCTGTGGAGCATCAGTCAAGGAGCAGGTGGCTCCGCATCCCTTGATCGCAGAGTTTATGGACGTGTTTCCAGAGGAGTTGCCAGGACTTCCACCGGACAGAGATGTAGAGTTCTCGATAGACTTGGTTCCCGGCGCGGAACCGATCTCCCAGCATGTCTATTGAGTGAACAACAGCGAGTTAGTGGAGCTGAAGAAGCAGGTGGATGAGCTGCAGGACAAGGGCTTCATTCGCTCTAGTTCTTCACCTTGGGGTGCACCGGTGCTTTTCGTACCAAAGAAGGATGGGTCGGTACGTATGTGTATCGACTATAGGGCACTCAACAACCTGACAATCAAGAACAGATACCCACTGCCGCGGATCGATGATCTGTTTGATCAGTTGAGCGGAGCTCGGGTGTTCTCCAAGATTGATTTGAGGTCGGGTTATCACCAGGTAAAGGTGAAGAGGGAGGATATTCCCAAGACCGCCTTCAGGACGCGGTACGGGCAGTTTGAGTTCTTGGTTATGCCGTTTGGGCTAACCAATGCACCAGCAGTGTTTATGAATCTAATGAACAAGGTGTTCCACCAGTACTTGGACAAGTTCGTGGTGGTGTTCATTGATGATATCTTGATATATTCCAAGACAGAGGAGGAGCACGAGGAGCATCTGCGGATAGTGCTAGAGACTCTTAGACGGGAGCAGCTTTATGGAAAACTCTCCAAGTGTGAGTTTTTCTTGGACCAGGTGGACTTCTTGGGGCATGTGGTGACTGGAGATGGTATCTCAGTTGACCCCAAGAAGATTGTAGCAGTTGAGGCTTGGAAGGCGCCGACTTCAGTAGCAGAGATCAGGAGTTTCCTGGGGCTGGCAGGATACTATAGGAGATTTGTGCAGGATTTCTCCCGGGTTGCAGAGCCGTTGACACGGTTGACCCGGAAGGATACTGAGTATGTTTGGTCAGAGGAGTGTCAGGCAGCTTTTGATGAGTTGAAGAAGCGGCTTACGACAGCTCCGATTCTGACATTGCCTTCAGGATCAGGTGGTTTCACTATTTATAGTGATGCTTCAGGGAAGGGGTTGGGTTGCGTCTTGCAACAGCATGGAAAGGTGATTGCCTATGCTTCCAGGCAATTACGTCCTCATGAGAAGAACTACCCTACCCATGACCTGGAGCTGGCGGCGTAGGCTGGACGTACCCACGTCTCGTGCCCCTACTCTAGGGTGCGAGTCGTGACAAGTTTTATCAAACACCATGTCATTTATAGATTTGGTGTTCCTCAACGCATTATTCATGATAATGGACCACAATTCGTCAGCCAGAAATTTCCTCAATTCTGCGACGATCATCGGATTGACAATGTGGCTTCTACCACATATAATCCTGCAGCTAATGGATTAGCAGAAGCTTTCAACAAAACCATCATCAAACTCCTAAAGAAGTTTCTTTCTACCAACAAACGTAATTGGAGTGAGAAGCTTGGTGAATGCTTGTGGGCTTATCGCACTACAGTTCGTAATGCTACTAAATCTATGCCTTTCTCTCTGGTGTACGGATGTGAAGCTGTCCTTCCATTAGAGATTCAAATTCCTTCTTTAAGGATAGCAATCGCTAATGAACTTACCTCCGAGAATAATGATCGTCTTCGACTTCAAGAGTTGGAAGCTCTGGATGAAAGGCGGTTGTCTGCTCAACAGAATATCGAATTCTATCAAGCTAAAATTTCAAGGGCTTTTAACAAGAAAGTCAGAATTCGAACATTTCAAAAAGGAGAACTTGTTCTTACCATCAGACGTCCGATGACTATGACGCACATGAATAAAGGCAAGTTCGATGCAAAATGGGAAGGTCCATTCATTGTAAATAAGGTCTTTTCTAATGGGGCTTATCAACCCACTACTCTGGATGATAAAGTCACCATGATGCCCATCAACGGCAAGTTTTTGAAGAAATATTATGTCTAATATTTTTCGTCAAGATTGTTCTCCCATCATGTACCAGCTACTCAAAATACCAAAATCATTGTTCTTTACAAGAATTGTTTCGATATCTGTTATCCCCAGTGGAAAGAGATATTCTACTTTGTATCGTTTTCTTAACAAATTTGATATCTAGAAAATCATGTCCATATCACCTCTGAATTTTCTATCTCAGTATCATATTTATGAAAATGATATCTAGTCTTTCTGATTTCTGAGTCTAAAGATCAATGAATAAAGGTAAAATTGATGTAAAGTGGGAAGAACCTTGCATTGTAAACAAAGTTTATTCAAACGGAGCTTATCGGTTAGCCGAGTTAGACAGTCGAATTGTTGTTACACATGAATATAAATAAGACTATTTGTAAACATTATCAGTTTATAAATAAAAGTTGATTTTATTTCATGAAGAGGAGTACATTATCATGGAAGATCACTGTCATCCTTTTCAAACTTAGGACGAGGACCAAATACATAATTGGCAAAGGAATCGAACACATCATTGCCTGATCGCACCAGAAACTGGTAGGCAGCCAACCTCTTTGCTTCTTCTTCTTCGGTTTCTCCTGGTTCGAGTAAGAAGTCCAGGATATCCTCTTATGGCTTGGGATTAGACGAGCCTTCCCCCGTCTCCGTCTTCGGTGGAGTTGGGTGCTCTTTAGCGCCTTCGTCAACCTTGGAGACGGCTTCGGCCTTCTTCATGCTATCTTCGGAAGACATTATGAATAGAAGGGAGTGATGTTGATCTTTCCATTCAAAGATATGCTCTATTTATAGGCACTTGGTTACAAGAATTGAAGGGACGCGTCTTTCCCAAGATTCGTTCATTAAGATGGTTCGTCTGTTCATTTAATACATTCATCCGGTGGTTCGTTCATTTATTACAGTTATTATGATGGTTCATCCATTCATTGCAACCACTTGGCAGTTCATTTTTCGATCATCCTGATAATCTATTTCACTCAAAAGTGCAAAGGCATTCTATTGATTTAAAAATGGTTACATTCGCACTTTCATAGAAGATTATTATCTCTTCAGCCTGACAAAAAGCAAGAGATTACACTGACAGACATTTTTGGCCTAGTTACGACGACGCATATGCCATTCCCTCAACCATTTTGCGTACAAAGGATGTATATTCTCGTCCAGAGCAAGAGGGTCAGAACTCCCAGTACTGCTTTCTTCAGACATGGGTTCTTCCTTTACAGATGCTTTAACATCAGAAATGTGTTCCTCCTTGATGGATGCCAGTTCTTCTTTGGGTGTCACTTCTTCTTTGACGAAAGGCAGCATTTCTTCCTTCACAACGATCTCAGCTTTCGGTGTAGACACTGCAAAGAATCACGCAAAGATCAACAATCACACATGGGATTTATTCAACATGTGAAGAATCACGCAGAATCATGAGAGCCATGCTCCTTTGCGTGAAACACAGAGCTTCGTAAACACGAAGATGTGAAGTATGGCCGACCCTAAAGAGGGGGCATACTTTGTTAATATCCTTTGCCCTAAGAAGGGGGATACATTTCTGAGTTCATCATTTGATTATTTTTAATCCTAAATCTATGTGGAGTTCGTCTTCATCAAAGTTCATCTTCATCAAAGTCGTCTTCAACAGTTCGTCCATCACTTACGCTGCATAGGTGGTTGCGTGACTTCTCGTCGAGGGAGTCTGTCGGTGGTGGCATGCGAGGAAGACACAGGAGCCTTCCCCTTGGCCTGAGCGTCGGACTTCTTGGGTGCCATTGCTGCTGTGAAGGAGAAGAAGAAGTCGGAGAAGAAAAAGTTCGTCGGGGAAGGAGGAGTTTTCTTTCTTCTGTGGATTCTCTCTCTTGAAAGCAAGTAAAGGAGTGGTTTATGAATTATTTATAGGCTCATGAAGAATTCTAAACGACGGCAAAGTCATTATTGCCTCGATATTTGGAGATTTGTACGGGATCCTAACCGCACAGAATCCCAACAGCCCAATCATCTCGGAGCAAATCTCTCATTAAAGTCATCTCAGCGTGACTAAATCCATTTTATCATCTCTATTTCAAAGTATTTCGAAATAATCTATCATTTTCGAAAACTTTGAAGGGGGTTTTGTAGGCCTCAAAAATGAAAGTCACGCTGAGTTGATCCAGAAAGTGTTTAAAAGTCACGCAGAGTTGATCAGGAAACAGTATAAAAGTCACGCTGAGTTCTGCCAGACCATTTCTTCAAAGTCACGCAGAGACAGCTCATCATACGTCAGAGTGTAATTATGACTAGCAGCACAGCAGTCAAGGAATGTCTCCTCGTATGCCACGTATGCACGGAACTCGAGAGATCACGGCCGTCTTCTGCGTGATTCTCGAAATCTTCTTCAGCAAGAATCAGCCTTCACCAAGTTGGCGTGACTAATGAGCCTTATCCTCATTTAATGCAACTGACAGTGTAATCAATGTCAGAGATTTTGTATCAGATGAAGCATGCCGAATCAAGACAGCTGGCAGTCTGCGTGAATTTTGAACTTTTTCCTTTCCTTAAGCTTGCGTGAATTTTGAGCTTTCTGCTTCGAAGTTGGCGTGAATTCTGAAGTATTCTCCCCCCAAGTCTGCGTGGATTTCGCCCTCAACGAGTCTGCGTGAATTTCATCATCAACAAGGCTGCGTGGATTTTGTCTTCAACAAGTCTGCGTGGATTTCATCTCAAACTTCATCAAACTGGAGTACGTGGCAGCCATGCCACCGATCTCTCTCATGCGTGCCCTGTAACTTGCACACGACCCATGCACGAATGCCATGTGTCCAACAGTTGCAGGCCACGTCCAGTAACTACTCACTAACCCTGCTTGTATTTGAAGTCTGCGTAATTTTTCAAATGGGCACAGGTGGTGAAGTAGTTATCTTTTCAGTTATTTTTGACTCTATAAATAGAGTTCTTTTTCTCATTTGTTGTAACAGAGACACAGATATCTGCAACTGCGGTCAAAATTTTGAGAGCTTTTCTTTTTCGCATAGTCTAAGGGATAAAACGATCGTCTTCTAGATCGGATTCCCACAGTTGTAATTTTCTCAGATACACAATAAATAAAGGAATTTATTTATGGAAAACAGAGGGAGCAAAGTACAATTCATGCTAATTTAAAATAGTTAAAGTAAATAATAGAATCATGCAGTTTTAAACAGTTTAAATATGAACAGTTTTCAGCAGTAAAACAGTGTGTTTTGAACAGGCAATGAATTATGACCGGCTTGGGATGTATAGTTGTATTCTATTGATACGATACGGCTTATCCCCGTGTGTATGAGGGGTAAGCTAATACAGTTCTAAGTTACAGTTGGCTTTGGTCATAATCATTACTCTATTCCCCCAGTCCCCAATCAGTACAGTAGTCACAATCAGTACTCTCCGAGAGAGTTTCGTGTTTGTATCGTGGTTTAAACTTGCAGTAAAATGATTATTAAAATAACTGTAAAACTAACCAAACTATACTTGCCTCAAAGGATTTGACTGGAGAGGTAGAAGACTTCGAGACAGGAAATTCAGAATCGTCCTCGAATTCCTATATTCGAGAAATTGACTCAGATTCCAGGTTTACCAATTTAGCTACGCTAGTTGAAATCTCTATTTGTGTCCTAATCCATTTTTAATTCTTTAATTAATAGAACACGAAACACGATTATTTGTGCGTTGATTTTAATACGAGGGAAAAGATCATTTTATATTTTGAATTCGAAAAACTCGTCGATGCCAGATTAATTTATTAAAACTTTGTATTTTTTATAATTTATAAGTATAAAAACTAATTTCTTATTTAGTGAGAAATACATGATTTTTAATATCAAAACTGATAGATTTTATGTGAGAAATTCTTATTAATTTTATACGAAAATACTTTTTATTCAATTTATTCGTTTAATACAAAAACTCGCAAAATCAGAAATAACTAAAATCTATGCTACCAAATACAGTTACAGAACACAGCCAACTGGGCTTATGCCCATTACAATTTATTTACATAAATTGAAATAAGACAAAACTGCCGTTAGTCCTAAACTTTAAATATGAATAAAATATGAACAAAATTAAATAGTAAAAATAAAGATAAAATATAGAGTCTTAGATATGGTCCAATCCTCAACTAGGCTAATGCCTCAACGTCCGGGCGAAGCCGGTTTCGTTTGCACTTAGCCGGGGCCCATTGACCGATACGGTCGTCGCCCAAAACCAAATATCAAATGAAATTCCGAAATCCATTTTAAATTCATTTTTAAAATATTCTAGAATTTACGGAAAAATCCGGCAGCATCTCCTCTGTTTTTAGTCAACCCAAAAACTGGGAATCACGCCGATAATTTTTTTGCAAATCCCAAACCAGGGAATCCCCAAAATATATATACAGAATAAACACAACCAATCCACAGATAAATTCGGAACGACCCGAAATAATTTTGGAAGTCCGATTCCAACCCAAAACATCACAGAACGCTACCGGAAAAATCCGGAAAGCTCAGAAATATACCAAAACCAATTCCCAAAATATTTCGAAAATCCCAGAATAATCAACATAACCTTTCCGAAGGTTCCGAAAAAATACGACGTCGCTAAAACCGAATTCCCAAGGGGAATCGGGGACCATTCTCATCACAGACTGAAATAAAAGAGACGGGACAGGGGTTATACCTCAGGTTGCTCGGCTAGAGCTCTCAGATGATAAATAGAGAAAGAAATAAGAGCTCCGAACAGCAATGCAAACCAGGGACAGCGTCCAAACTGAAATTCAGCTCCTGGTCGGGAACAGAAAGTCGCAGAACAGCGAATCGGGGTCGGGACAGCAGCGGACAGCGGCAACGCTGTCACGGAACAGCGGATCGGGGCGTACGGGGGTCGGGCGCGCGGGCCAGGGGGTCGCCGGCGGCGGCTTGCGGGTGCGGGGAGGCCGAGCTAGGGCTCGGGCGCTGACCGGAGAGGGACGACAGGGGGCTGGATGGTCGGCGCACAGGGGCGGCCGGAGCGCGGGACGTCGGGCCTGGAGGAGGCCGGCCGGAGGGTCGGGGGTTGCGTCGGGAAGCGGGGGTCCGAGGCGCGGGGCACGACCGTGAGTGCGGGGAGGCCAGCGGGTGTGGGGGAGAGAGGGGGTTGTGAGGAAGAGGGAGTTGTGAGGGGTTGTGATGAAGAAGAGAGTGGGGGGTTAGTTGTTGTGGAGTTGTGGAGAAGGGGATTAAGTAAGGGTGGGGTGGTGGTTGATTGTGTGGAGAGGAGAAGAAGGAGGAGAACGACTAGGTGTACGTGTGTGAAGAAAGAGAGGGTGCTGGTCCTCGTGACCAGCACAAAGGGAACTCTATTTTTTTTTATTGAAACCAAATCAGAATTATAATTGGGATTGGGTTTGGGTTCGGGCTCAGGTTCGGGTCTGGGTTCTTACTCGGGTCTGGGTTTGAAACCAAAAATCCATGTTAATTAATTTTGGAATAATTTTAACACTTGAAATAATAATAATAATAATAAAATAATAATAATAATAATAATAATAATAATAATAATAATAGAATACTAATATTAATTTAATTCACAAGAAATGGGTTTCACAATCTTTCCTCCTTAGAAAATTTCGTCCTCGAAATTTAAAAAGCAAGGTTAGGGATTACCTTAAGTCTCAAACAGGTACGGGTACTGCTCCCGCATCTGGTCTTCTCGCTCCCAGGTCGACTCGCTTGGTGAGTTGTGCCGCCACATCACTCTGACTATCGGCATCACGGTGTTCCTGGTTCTCTTCTCGCCTCGGTCCAATATTGCCACTGGCTTCTCCGGCACTGTGAGGCTGGGTCCAATCTCCAGCTCTGAATGGTCCAAGATATGGCTCAAGTCCGGGATGTAGCGTCTCAGCTGCGAGACGTGGAAGACGTTGTGGACGTCTTCGAGACTTGGGGGTAGAGCCACCGGATAAGCCAATTCTTTAATCATGTTAAGTACTTCAAATGGACCAATATACCTGGGGCTTAACTTTCCTGCTCTGCCGAAACGGATGGTTCCTCTGGTAGGTGAGATCTTCACAAATACGCTGTCGCCTTCTTCCAACTCCAAAGGCCGTCTGCTGCTATCAGCCCAATACTTCTGCCTGTCTTGGGCTATCCGGAGCTTGTCTCTGATCATTCTCACCTTCTCTGCTGCTTCGGTCACCATCTCAGGTCCAAGCAACACTCGTTCTCCGACGTCATCCCAAGCAAGTGGAGTGCGGCAACGACGTCCATAGAGTGCCTCGAACGGTGTCATCCCGATGCTAGCCTGGTAGCTGTTGTTGTAAGAGAACTCTACCAAGTGCAAATGGTCTTCCCAAGACCCTCCAAATTTCAGGACGCAGGATCTCAGCATATCTTCTAGCGTCTGGATTGTTCTCTCCAATTGCCCGTCAGTCTGAGGGTGGTAGGCGGTGCTGAACTTCAGTTGGGTTCCCAAGCTGTCATGCAAACTCTTCCAAAAGTGAGAGGTAAATCTAGTATCTCTGTCAGATACAATACTTACCGGAACTCCATGAATCTGGTAGATGTGCCGCATGTACACTGCTGCCAACTTCTCGGTGGATAAACCAATCTTGAAGGGGATAAAGTGAGCTGACTTCGTCAGTTGGTCCACGATAACCCAAATGGCATCCTTCCCTCCTTGGGATCGAGGCAGTTCCGATACAAAATCCATCGTTATGTGCTCCCATTTTTACTCCGGAATGTCAAGCGGCTGCAAAAGTCCTGCTGGTCTCTGTCTGCTAGCTTTAACTTGCTGACAAATTAAACATCTAGCCACATACCTGGATACGTCCTTCTTTATTCCGTACCACCATACTATAGTCCGTATATCCCGGTACATCTTGTTGGCTCCAGGATGTATGGAATACTGCGACTGGTGCGCTTCTTGCATCAGCTCGTTCCTCAGTTCGCCAGTTGGTACGCAAAGCCTCGTACCATTCTTCAGTGCTCCGTCGCTGGCGATTGAGAGTCCTTCTAGTTTTCCTGCCAGCACTTGATCTTTAAGTTTGCAAAGCGTCTCGTCTTGGAATTGTGTCTCCTTGATCCTGTCCATAAGACTCGAACGCACTTGCAACTGCATCAATGATGATTCATCTCCTGGTACGATGGCTTCTCTTCCAAGTTTTTCATCTCTTCCTCGTGCAGTACAATTTCCAATCCAAGCTTCTCCATGTCCTCCAGCAAATGGCGCTCCTTGGTCAAGAACATTGTCATCGGGTATCGACTAAGTGCATCTGCAACAACATTAGCCTTACTCGGATGATACTGCAGGTTGATATCAAAATCCTTCATTAGCTCCAGCCATCGTCTCTGTCCCATATTCAGCTCCTTCTGAGTGAAAACATATTTCAGACTTTTGTGGTCCGTAAATATTTTTACTCTCTCTCCATACAGGTAGTGCTTCCATAGTTTCAAAGCAAATATCACTGCTGCAAGCTCCAAATCATGTGTGGGGTAGTTCTTCTCATGAGTCCGTAATTGTCTAGATGCATAGGCAATTACTTTCCCGTGTTGTTAAAGAACGCAACCCAGTCCTTTTTCGGAAGCATCACTACAGATTGATAAATCGTCGGTACCTGCGGGTAGTACAAGTATCGGCGCTGTTGTGAGCCTCTTCTTCAGTTCCTCAAAAGCTGACTGGCACGCTTCAGACCATATGAATTCCTCGTTCTTCCTGGTAAGCTTCGTCATTGGCTCCGCAATCTTGGAGAAATCCTTCACGAACTTCCGGTAGTAGCCAGCTAGTCCCAAAAAGCTTCTGATCTCTGCAACCGAGCTTGGTGCAGTCCACTTCTCAATAGCAGCTATCTTCTTTGGATCCACCAAAATTTCTTTTCCTGTGACAACATGGCCCAAAAATTCTACTTTGTCTAAAAAGAATTCGCATTTGGATAGCTTACCATAGAGCTTCTCCTTCCTCAAGGTACTCAGCACTTTCCTCAAGTGCTCTTCATGCTCTTCCTCCGTCTTCGAGTAGATCAGTATGTCATCGATGAAGACGACAACAAACTGATCCAGATATTCATAGAAAACCTTGTTCATGAGGTCCATGAATACCGCGGGAGCATTTGTCAGTCCAAACGGCATGACCAAGAATTCAAATTGTCCATACTTGGTGTTGAACGCCGTCTTAGAAATATCCTCCTTCCTCACCTTGATTTAATGGTAGCCTGATCTGAGATCTATCTTTGAAAATACCTTGGCTCTACTCAGTTGATCAAACAGGTCGTCGATCCGGGGCAAGGGGTACTTGTTCTTGATGGTGATGTTGTTCAGCGCCCGGTAGTCAATGCACATCCGCACAGTTCCATCCTTCTTGGGCACGAACAAAACTGGTGCTCCCCATGGTGAAGTTCCGTCTCCGATAAATCCTTGCGACTTCAGCTCGTCGATCTGATCCTTCATCTCCTTAGCCTGCTTTGGGTTGACTCTGTAGCATCCCCGAGAAATAGGAGAAGAGCCGGGTACTAGATCGATGGTGAATTCTACACCTCGATCCGGCGGCAATCCTGGAAGACTATCTGGAAATACGTCCATAAATTCCGCAATGATAGGGTGAGGAGGCCCGGGTTCTTCGGTGATAGAGGAGTAGGAAATACTTTTCATATCTTCCTGAGCCCGAGAGATTTCAAACTCCGGTTCTCCTGGTGGGCTGAAGATTACACATCCTCGGTGACAATCTATCAGCGCATGCTGTTCACTTAACCAGTCCATCCCTAGGACTAAATCATAGTTGGGCAGGGGCATCACTAGTAAAGGTGTTAAGAACTGATGGCCAGAGATAGTTATGGGACAATTACAAGCCTCAGTGATGGGTATGGGTCTACCACCGGTCATAACTCTACTAATCACCTTGCTAAGTCCCGAATTTATGTGGTGTGCATATATAAACTTTGATGATATAAAACTATGTGATGCACCCGAATCAAATAATGCTAGAGCAGGATGTGAAAACACATAAATGGAACCTGTGATGACATATGCGGTGGGTTTCTACTCTGGTTTCTGTCCATCAGCTGCTAGGGCAAAAGCTCGCCCGGTCCTCTGCTGGTGCTGTCCGAACCGTTGTTGTTGAGTAGGTAGAGGAGCTTTTTGCTGATTGGTTCCGGTCCGGTGGACTGATGAGGGGCAGTCCCTTACTTGGTGGGTGGCAGACCCATAGACCAGACAATGTCTTAGCTTCTTCCTGCATATGTCTGACTGATGCCATGGCCTCTTGCAAAAGTCACAGATGGGGATCTGCTTCTGGTGTGCTCTGTCATTGGTCCTCGCCTGATGATGATGCTGATGGTGGTACGAGGGCCTGTTGTTGTTGTTGTTGGGCCTCTTCTGATTACCCTAGAAGTTGCTAGTTCCAGGATACTCCCTTTTGGATCGAGAAGGCTGGCTCTTCTCCACGTCCTGAGCTCGGATCAGGATCCTCTCATAGGTCTTAGCACCACCTGCGATCACAGGGGTGCAAATCTCTTCTCGTAAGCCATACCTGAATCGTTCAGCACGATCCTTGGGGTCAGCTACCAGGTTATGGGCAAAGCGGCTTAGTCGACCGAACTCTGCCGCATACTCGCTGACCGTCATGCTTCCCTGCTTCAAGTCCTAGAATTGCCTCTCCATTTCCCGCATCTCCGATGTCGGGAAGAACTTCCTGCGGAACAGCTTCTTGAAGGTGTCCCAGTCGAGCTGCTTATCCTGGAGTCTGGGTTCATTCCGATACCAGGTGCTCGCCACATCCTGTAGTTGGAGTCCTACAGCTTCAGTCTTGAGGTCCTCCGGGAGTCGAGCGACGCTCAAGAGACGCTCCATGCTATCCAGCCATTCATCGGCATAGATGATACCCTCGGTTCCTTTGAAAGGTCGAGGGCCTTGCTTCTTAAAGCTTTCTATATCTTCCACCTTCATGCAATAATACGCCTCTAATCAAAAGAATGGTCTTATAGATATAAATCTTAACTCTTGAATCATGCTTACCTTGGCAGATCATGGCTCTGATGAAGTGGTTCCTCCTCTCTCGAGGGAAGCCATAGCTACGTTGTGGGCACTCCATGCCCTCTCTCATAATCGCGGTCTACTCGCGATGGGCTTCAGCTTGGGCAGCAGTCTGCTCTATGTGGGCTTCTGCTTGAGCTCTCTGTACTTCAAGCACTCTTCGTAGCATCCCCATTAGATCAGTGGGATCCACGGGCACTGGTAGGACAGCTGGTGCGGGCACTACCGCAGGGATCTGCGGCTCAGCCCGGGGAAGTGTCGGTTCCGCCGTTTGCGCTGTGGTAGCGTAAACGGGCCGGGGAGCTGGTGCAGCATGGGGACGGTCTGTCAGCTGCAAGGGAGGTGGGTCCCGGCGTGCTTGAGGAGGGGTGTGATCAGTTGATGACACCTCATCGTCAGCAGGGCCGGATCGGGTAGTCTTTCCTTTGGCCATAATCTGTAAGGTTTAGGGTACATACATAAGCAAGATATCCTACCAGTCTATAATCAATCAAAAATATTTATGTATATAATTCAGTCCTATGTTGTGACAAATCAATGTTCTAGTGTTCTAATTGTTTTTAGTTATGTTTTCCTAAGTTGTTGTATTGACCTGCATGGGCCACCACTAAAAACATGTCACGACCCGATCCCAACTAATTGGGTCGAACCGGATCATGCCCAGCCTGCACCATTGTTGAGACGGCGGCAGTAAGCTGTTCCAGTAGCAGGTAACCATACAACAACACTATATTTGTCACAACTCAACATCGGGAAATGAAACTTTATTAAACTTGGAATTTAAATACAAATGAGAAATGTTCTGAAATGAAATAACAGAATTGAAATAACAACAATGCAGAAAAGAAAATCTATCTATCAGCTGGATCATCGGCCTCAGTCCCAACGTCCTCCAAAGGGGACTCTGGCAGCACTACCGGGTACAACACAGGGTTGTAGTAGCTATTGTATAACAGCTCGACATCCTCAAAATTCCCTAAAAATGTATCTCCAGTCAGGAGAGAGCAAAGTACAATTCATGTTAATTTAAAACAGTTAAAGTAAATAATAGAATAATACAGTTTTAAACAGTTTAAAGATGAACAGTTTTCAGCAGTAAAACAGTGTGTTTTGAACAGGCAATGAATTATGACCGGCTTGGGATGTACAGTTGTATCCTATTGATACGATACGGCTTATCCCCGTGTGTATGAGGGGTAAGCTAATACAATTCTAAGTTACCGTTGGCTTTGGTCATAATCATTACTCTATTCCCCCAGTCCCCAATCAGTACAGTAGTCACAATCAGTACTCTCTGAAAGAGTTTCGTGTTTGCATCGTGGTTTAAACTTGCAGTAAAACGATTATTAAAATAACTGTAAAACTAACACAAACTATATTTGCCTCAAAGGATTTGACTAGAGAGGTAGAAGACTTCGAGACAGAAAATTCAGAATCGTCCTCGAATTCCTACATTCGAGAAATTGACTCAGATTCCAGGTTTACCAATCTAGCTACGCTAGTTGAAATCTCTATTTGTATCCTAATCCATTTTTAATTCTTTAATTAATAAAACACGAAACACGATTATATGTGCGTTGATTTTAATACGAGGGAAAAGATCATTTTATATTTTGAATTCGGAAAACTCGTCGATGCCAGATTAATTTATTAAAACTTTGTATTTTTTTATAATTTATAAGTATAAAAACTAATTTCTTATTTAGTGAGAAATACATGATTTTTAATATCAAAACTGATAGATTTTATGTGAGAAATTCTTATTAATTTTATACGAAAATACTTTTATTCAATTTATTCGTTTAATACAAAAACTCGCAAAATCAGAAATAACTAAAATCTATGCTACCAAATACAGTTACAGAACACAGCCAGCTGGGCTTATGTCCATTACAATTTATTTACATAAATTAAAATAAGACAAAACTGCCGTTAGTCCTAAACTTTAAATATGAATAAAATATGAACAAAATTAAATAGTAAAAATAAAGATAAAATATAGAGTCTCAGATATGGTCCAATCCTCAACTAGGCTAATGCCTCAACGTCCGAGCGAAGCCGGTTTCGTTTGCACTTAGCCGGAGCCCATTGACCGATACGGTCGTCGCCCAAAACCAAATATCAAATGAAATTCCGAAATCCATTTTAAATTTATTTTACAAATATTCTAGAATTTACGAAAAAATCCGGCAGCATCTCCTCTGTTTTTGGTCAACCCAAAAACTGGGAATCGCGCCGATAATTTTCCTGCAAATCCCAAACCAGGGAATCCCCAAAATATATATACAGAATAAACACAACCAATCCACAGATAAATTCGGAACGACCCGAAATAATTTCGGAAGTCCGATTCCAACCCAAAACATCACAGAACGCTAACGGAAAAATCCGGAAAGCTCGGAAATATACCAAAACCAATTCCCGAAATATTTCGGAAATCCCAAAATAATCAACATAACCTTTCCGAAGGTTCCGGAAAAATACAACGTCGCTAAAACCAAATTCCCAAGGGGAATCGGGGACCATTCTCATCACAGACTGAAATAAAAGAGACGGGACAGGGGTTATACCTCAGGTTGCTCGGCTAGAGCTCTCAGATGATAAATAGAGAAAGAAATAAGAGCTCCGAACAGCAATGCAAACCAGGGACAGCGTCCAAACTGAAATTCAGCTCCTGGTCGGGAACAGAAAGTCGCAGAACAGCGAATCGGGGTCGGGACAGCAGCGGACAGCGGCAACGCTGTCACGGAACAACGGATCGGGGCGTACGGGGGTCGGGCGCGCGGGCCAGGGGGTCGCCGGCGGTGGCTTGCGGGTGCGGGGAGGCCGAGCTAGGGCTCGGGCGCTGACCGGAGAGGGGCGACAGGGGGCTGGATGGTCGGCGCACAGGGGCGGCCGGAGCGCGGGGCGGCGGGCCTGGAGGAGGCCGGCCGGAGGGTCGGGGGTTGCGTCGGGAACCGGGGGTCCGAGGCGCGGGGCGCGGCCGTGAGTGCGGGGAGGTCGGCGGGTGTGGGGGAGAGAGGGGGTTGTGAGGAAGAGGGAGTTGTGAGGGGTTGTGATGAAGAAGAGAGTGGGGGGTTAGTTGCTGTGGAGTTGTGGATAAGGGGATTAAGTAAGGGTGGGGTGGTGGTTGATTGTGTGGAGAGGAGAAGAAGGGGGAGAACGACTAGGTGTACGTGTGTGAAGAACGAGAGGGTGCTGGTCCTCGTGACCAGCACAAAGGGAACTCTTTTTTTTTTATTATTGAAACCAAATCAGAATTATAATTGGGATTGGGTTTGGGTTCGGGCTCAGGTTCGGGTCTGGGTTCTGACTCGGGTCTGGGTTTGAAACCAAAAATCCATGTTAATTAATTTCGAAATAATTTTAACACTTGAAATAATAATAATAATAATAATAATAATAATAATAATAATAATAATGGAATACTAATAATAATTTAATTCACAAGAAATGGGTTTCACAAAAGTTAATGTTTAGTGTAAGTATTTTTAGTAGATCAATCTTAGCTGAATAGTAGATCTTTTGGGTGTTGCAAAATTACCAAAACAACCTAAATAATTATCACCATGGAGTTGATGTGATGGCAGTTTGGGCTCTCATAACCGAACCACCACCTCTCGTTCTAGGTCCATTCCTATTCCCTTACATAGGCATGGGTTGAGTTGTGTTGTCACCATGTGAAACATGAGACACTTGAGTAACTTGATGCACTTGAGCAGATTGAGAAGGTTGTTGGCTTGTTCTACTCGTATTGCTTATGGGTGTATACATACCCATACAAAAAATATGACCTCTACTCTCTCTTACTAGTACGCTTTCTTCACCAGCTTTCCTTTTTCTTGGCCGGCCACCTTTTTCCCTTCCTTGTCCACCATAGCTATCTTCTTGTACCTCTCCATTTAAAGTTGTATTGCCTCTGCCTCTGCCTCTGTCCCCGCCTTGTTCACCAACTGCAGTATTGTTTCACAGAGTGTTCCTGAAGATCTCATCGACTATGGGCGTCATCAGATTCGGCAGAGGCGGGAAGCTCAGTCCGAGATTCATCGGACCCTTCGACGTGACGGCGCGGATTGGCGAGATGGCTTATCGTTTAGCGCTTCCAGCTAGCTTGGAGGGAGTGCACGATGTCTTCCATGTATCCCAGCTTCGACGCTACATTCCAGACCCGAGCCACGTGGTGGACTATTCTGAGCTGGAGGTGGGCCCGAGATTGACTTATGAGGAGCAGCCAGTAGAGATCCTCGATCGGAGGGAGAAGCGCCTGCGCAACCGGTCTATCCCTCTCGTTCGCGTCATGTGGAGACACCACTCTTCGGGAGAGTCCACATGGGAGCGCGAAGACGAGATGCGGGAGCGCTATCCCACTTTGTTTGTTTGATTGATTGTATTACTGTTCTTATGGAATTTTTTTTTGTTTTCAATAAATAACTGGTGTTTGGATCTTTGCGAATTGCCGAGTTTTAGTTTTGGTCCTTTGAATTTCGAGGACGAAATTTTTCAAGGGGGGAAGATTTGTAACTCCACCTTTCCAGAATTTAATTTTATATTAAATAGTTTAGGAATATTATTATATTTAATATGTGGAGTGGTATTTATAGTTTAGTTATCATTCCTTGGGCTTAATCCATTTTAATCAATTCTTAGGATTGGGCCCAACTCCTTATTGGGCTTCAGGATTAACCACAAACCATAAGTTAGATTTTCCTCAAGCCTCCTATTCATTACAGTCAGGAAAGGCATTCCCTATTATTTCAAAATTCCTAAACGTTCTCATCCTTCTCTAACCGACTGTCAGAGGAGAGATGCAATTTTCCCGCCACTAGTAGCCTAAGGCTCACGCCACAAAGCCTATATAAGCTCATCCCTTCCATTCCAGATCTCATTTTCTCAACCCTAAATCGAGAGAAGATCTCTATAGCCATGGTGGAAGGATCAGAGGCAGGCAGTGGTGCTTGGAGGTCTTCACAGCAGTAGGAGCCTGATCATTTTCATCAGTCTTTTCCAATCTAGTGAGTTTCTTCAAACCTCTTTGAATCAATTGTGCTATTGAGAGATCACCCTTGATCCTGTCATGACGATTTCCCTGATGCTTGTGCAGCACACGAGTCCTTGGCTCTGATCGATTTAGATTCCTGGATTGAATCGAGATCGAAGTAATCATGGTGAGATCCTTTGATCCTTCTAAATTTGAGTCCATCTGGATTGAGTGAAGTTTGATAATCAATTGAGTTTATTGATTGTTCAGTGTTTGTCTGATTGAACTGGGAAGGAATCGATCGGGTCTCTCGACAGGATCAATAGGTGAGTATCTAGGTACTTCATTTCTTCACGATGAAATCAATTCGAATATCTATGGATGAAGGTTTATTCTATTCACCAATAGTTTCTTCTCATTTTCCTGCTGAATGAATATTAAGACATCCTCTGTTCCTGTGTTATTGATTTTGGTTTAGAGGAGATCGTATAATTCAACAAGGATTCGTGTTCAGATCTGGGCAGTGTTCAATCTTCATTTTCATCACAGGTAATTCTTAGTTTCGTTGTGTTTTTGTTTTGTGGACAATTGGGTTAATGTGATGGTCGAACCTAAATATTAGAACGGTGAGAAATTCCTGGAAATTGATGTTGTGTCTTCTGTTATCTATTCCAATAGGGGACTGAATGTTGGATTTAGTTTTTCAAATCAGTGAGTGCCATGATAACAATTTTAATTAATCATGATAGATTTAGAGCCAGGTATTTGATTCAATGACTGAACCTGGGTTGATTGTTGATTTTTGAGTTCATTTCCTCTGTAATAGCAAGCTAACCAGTAATAATTACCTGTGCACATAAGTGAACCTAAGGTTCAACTAGAGGTTGGAAATAGGTGATCGACCATGGGACTGGATAGATGGGACTGTGTTTAATCTGCATTGCAATGAGAATGAGTGAGTAAACTCTGAGTTCTAACACTGTCATGATATGCAGTACCATATTTTTTAAATAGGTTTTGGATTACTGTCCTAATGATAGATTTAAAGTTAGACTAACTTCATTACTGTTTAAGCTAAACCTGGAAACTGGGAATCATGTACTAGGAATGTTAACTCTAGATTTTCCTGTTAGCCTCTAATAAATATATCCTGTACCAATGGATGTTTACCTGAGAGGACCAAGTTGCAGTACTCTGTTTCAACTGATATACAAAACAGGTTCTGTAACTTGGGGTAGCTTCTAATACCTGGTAATAAAGGATGTTAAACTAATAGTGTTTGAACTTCACATTGGAGTGCACTGGAACAATTGGTGAACTGAATTAAGAACAGTTGACATATAGAACCCATATATTATTGATGAAGGCCTATTCTTAACCCTGCACCTGAGAATAGAAGCTTGGGGTTTTGCTTAGCCTTTGTCTAAGTTGGGGATGGCCAGGAATTTGACTTAACCTGGATGTGGTCTTTCTCTAGACTGTTATCTAGGAATAATCTTAGGGCTACAATAGCTTGGCACTGGGTTAAGAATATACTATGTTTGTTGCTGAAATATATTTGAGTATAGGTAGACTTGGTTGAATGTTGAAACTCTTCTGGGACTCATTTCAGACTAAAGGGAGTCTTGTAGTAACTGGAACAATTTCGAGTGCTCACAGGATTCTTCATATTGGCACTTAAGTAGTTCATTCTCAGAAAACCTGAGAGTCTCAAGAAGAATCTGAGACACTAGTGAAATCCTGTGTAAACCCAGGAATGGAAACCAGGAAGGTAATCCTGTGTAATTCAGGAGTTTGCAACCTGTTAGCAGGGGATATTTTGCTTGGGAAGAAATAACTGTCCTGTTCAGACTAAATAGATGATTAGAAGGTGTTAAATGGACTTTAGATTGTGTGGACTGTTAGCACTAATTTAGAACTGGATTAAAGGATTGGTTGGTCGACCATGGGTTATCCAAGAACCTGCAGTAGGATCACCAGGTTAGTTCTAAGGAATAAGTTTTTACCATGAGACAGAACACTAGAAGTAGGTTTTTCTAATTACTAGTTAATGATGATTCCCATGCATTACTCTAGCCATGACAGGAATTCAGTACGTGTGTTTCACTAAAGCAATGATGGGAGATATTGGACTGTTAGCAAGGAATTGATTTGTAGGCAAATTTCCTGTTAAGTTTAAGACCTTTAAAACTGTTGGTTCTAAACTAGAATTCTCATTTTTCTAAGAATTTCCATTCATTACTTGAATTAAGACTTTTGGCTTCACTCTTACCTAGAAGTATTCATGAAGGCTTTAATATAGAATAATAGGTTAAACCCTTTAACTTTCATCTCTACCCCTTCTTCTTTGTGTCCTAGCCTAGGCCTTCCAGCTAGCCTTACTAGCCTTGGTGCTCTCACAACATAAGGTGACTATATGATATCACAAAATATGTTAAGTGGAGGTGTTAAATAATAATTACAACTACAAAAAGAATCACAAAACACTTGTTATATAGTACCTCTCCCCACAATGTTTCATGGTTAATTGGTCTGATGTAGTCAGCATAGACAACTTTGTATTTCTCAACATGACGATATAGATCCACATACCTAAATATTATAACAAAACATTATTATGAAGAACTTGTGAGAAAATTTGAAATAAAAAACAACATGAAACTGAATAAGTAGAATGCATTTCCTGCCCCAGTCCCTCTCTCTGTTATGAACCACTACACAGATTGCATGAACACATGGCAAGCCTGTTATCTGCCGCACACAACAGCTACATGTATGCTTTCTCATGTCCACATTCCATGACATGTTTTTGTTGTCTATCATGGTGCACAACCAGTCAGTAGATGGCTGCCTTGTATACATGGTGCATAACAGCTACATGTATGTTTTTGTTCTATCATGATAGCTCTTGGATGAGACCTTTTGAAGTTCTTGTACATATGCCTAAAACAAAATCTATGGGAACGATTCACGTCCTTAAAAACATCACTCGCAGCTTCAATTAGACCCTTCTATTTGTCTTGATCTTCGATGTGGTTTAATCTTCCAAACCACATTTACTTCCTCCTTTGCACTCCCGAAGTTGGGAAAAGAGTATATGGACTTGCTTGACCGAGAATAGTTGCAAAGTATCTCACCTCCTTATTCCTCTATATTAGAAAGACTAATATTATGCAACATTCTCAAGTGTTCCCTCTCCCTTTCACTAACAGTTCTCCAAAACGTAGCTTTTGTCTTATTGATTTGATGCCAAATCATTTTGCTTCCACGCCTCCACAAGTAGATTTTGGAATTTTGAAGGTTTTCATTATTACACCATCCTTCAAGAAGAAAATTGTGTATCATAATTAAAACAGTAGAAATATAATAGTGACTTGGTGACACATAATATATTACAGGTCAGTAGGTGGAGTGGAAAAGGATAATGCTTTGCCACAAGCAAACGTTGGAGTTACAATGAAGTTAGTCAAGTTTGCAGTGGAAACTATAGAAGTTGATGGATCACAGAGAAAGAAGATGAAGAATTATATTACATGATATTTCTTCGATACAATCCAAGAAAATACATGTAAAATAATTTATACAACTTCCTTAAAAAAAATTATACAACCGACAACCATTGGTTTGAAAAAAACTTATACATAAGCAACTTCCTAAAATTAAGCAGCCAAAATAAAACTTTCTAGAAACATGTCAAACCTGAATAAATTCAGTTTTTATAATTTGTAAGTGTAGTATATCCGTTACTCCCCCTCAAGATGTGCTTCTGTCGGAAACACCTATCACGTGCCTGAGATATTGCAAATGTTGTTGCAACGAAGATTTCGTGAGAGACTCGGCTAGTTGGTCTTGAGTAGAAACGTGAAGAACTTGAAGTTAACCGTTGGATATCTCCTCCCTCACAAAGGGATAATCAATGGCTACGTGCTTCATTTTTCAATGAACAACTCGATTTTCGCTAAGATATGTCACAATAAACAAGTGAAATATATTGGAGAGTCACGTCAAGCTCAGTTAACATGTTCTATCTTAAAAAGTTAAAATTACGGGAAGTGAGAGATCTCTAAACCAAGAATAAACAAAGATAAAACAAAACATAATAGCAATCAAAAGTATACATTGTTTAACAAATAGATTGGCTTATGCACACAAGACAATAGAAGAATATCTTTATTGAATAGTAGAGACATTTACAAGTTTCATACAACTTTTACCGGATAGCACAAACTCTTCATTACGAGATTTTCAATGGGAACTCCTTTATTCCTCTATATTATTTTAGTTTTTTCCTTATGTGTGGATCTTTAAATTAGGGTTAGAAACCTCCAAATATAACTTTCCCATTTTTTTTTTTCCAAAGTAAGGAGCAAACCAAACCATCAAAAGACTTGCCCAAATCTGAAAACTGTCTAAACAGGTATATCGATTTGGGGGATCAGAATACTGGTTTATAGTACGTACTAGGTGCTGGAAATGTATTCTGGTTGGGCCAACCGGCAAAAGGGTTTAATGTAGCACTTTAGGAGCTTTGGCTTTTAAATTGATCCCCTTTTATTATCTTCGAATCGTCCGAAATTTTTCTGATCACAGGACAATGCTCGTTGCTCTCTTTTGTTGAACACGAGTCACAATACAACAATCTCCACATTGGCTTGAGTTCGACAAGCCACCTTCAAAATATTGTTCTAGATTTTTCTGAACTCTTTTAGTTTCTTCTTTATTCTCAACCTTGTCCATTGACATATAGTCTTTGCCCAGAGCTATAAAACTGACACGACCCCTCCTGCGTGGGTTGCAAGCCTTCCTCATATCTGATTACCTGAATAGAAGTCAAGACTTTGATGGGACTTGGGTTTAGCCCGCCCGAGTTGTTGATTATACATACTATACACACAATTGGAGGATATGTACTCTTGAATCTACACTGGAGATTATTGTTTATATATAAAGAAGAATGTATGATCTATATATACATATATGTTGCATTTCTTCTTCTTTCACTCTATATTCTGTAATTAATTACACATTTTTTGGTTAGGGATCATGGGAGCTGCTTTTAAACGAATTAAATTCGTTATAAAGTACATCCGAAAGGCAAAACAATCGGAAGGACTTGACTTTGATGCTTTTGCGTATAGGGTGATAAACCTCTTTGACAATGAAGTGGAGTAAGTAAAAAAAAAAAGTCAATTCGTTTTTAGTATTTACCTTTTAAGTTTGTAACTACTAACAGAAGTATTTTACCTTCTTCTTTTTAACTACTACCAGGGTTGGAAGTAGGGTACAATTATGGAATGATTTTGGTAAAGATATGTTTGGAAGATCACAGAGAGCCGAGCTCGACTTCTTACAGTTTCTTGACTTCACATCTCGGCTTAGAACTTCCTTTTCTTTTTTTTCTATGGTACTCAGTTTTCTTTATTATTGTTTTTATAATAATTTATATATATTATATAGAATGATACTTAAATATCTTCTTTAATTTTCTATACAGGAGATGACTTTCAACATGGTGAAAGTTACGCGTCCTGCGAGCGATGTTTGGATTCTGGGCAGGTTTGCCTTCTACCTTGAATTAGAGAAACTGCTGGGACCTGAATTGATGTCTGATTTTATGGCCCTGGACTCTGCCTCACGGGCTAGAGAAGGGGAAGACATTCTCAGGAAGAGAGACCCTCTGCTGTATTTGGCGTTCAGGTTTCTCTATAAAGAATATTTCTGAGATCCTGTTGTGAGATTCTACGTGGAACACTATGAGATTTAAAAGACTGGATAAATCGATGTACTATGGGTTTTAAAAATTTTCCAGACTATGGGATGCCAAATTTAGCTTGTTGATATGTTTTTGATGCTGATTCACTGCTAAATTTTTATGTTCTCGATTAAATTTGTGTGTTCTGGCAGATAAGAGAAACCTAGATCCGGTAAATCTGTGATGAGACTAGTTTGATTGCTTGTAAACTCATTGGGCTGTATGTTGGATAACTTTATCCAGGTAGATGAGATGTCTAGGTAGTATCTTGGGTTATTTAGTAATAGGGTCTCACTAACAGTTGGTATTAGGATTTGGGTCTCCAAAATGTCCATCTTTAGTGTTCGAGTAGATTTATATTGTTCACCTAGACAAGTGAATAGTAAATTTAAGACAAAAACACTAACATGTTATGGAGGTTTGTGCAACATAGCTGGTGATTCTATATTCTTGGCTGTAACTTTGTGCATCTTCTTGGACTGGATTGTTTCATTTAACGTGTAACATCTCATAGTTCCGTATCTTATGTTTCATGTTGGATATCTTTATTCTGGTCGTAGAGAAGATATAGTCCATGTATATTTTACTTCGTGCAATATGTTTGAATTTGTTGGATCTTTTGTGCTTTGATTGATGGTAGTTTATTGCTTAATGTGGTAGCATCAAGTTCACATTTGTTTGCATTTCAATACTGCATTTTATGTTTTCTGCTCATTTTAATGGTAAACTGCTGATAAAAATTAAAATCTTTGGCTCGTTCTACTTATGCAGTTGTTAACATTGTATTTGTATTTGGGTGGGTTTATCCTCCTCATGGTGGAATGCCGTGTTGCCGAAAGGTGATTTGATCCATGAGGCACGGTATTGGGACTTTGTACTGCCATCAAGTTGGTTAACCTGAATGTGATTGTCAACCAAATGCCAGACTCAAACCTAACTTTTTCACCTTGCTTGTTGAGTCTGAAATCTGAAGTTCTGACCAACCTCAAGGACTTGTTCCGTTCAAAGACAGCCAGACCACACTGCCACTGCTACCTAGTGCAAACTACACATCTCATGGCTGAATCCTAGACGCATCTACGCTGTATAATCACTTCACACTAGTTCCCATTCCTGAATCATAAACCATGAGCTATGATACCGCTTCTTGGAGATGATTGTTCCAAGGGGCCAGGCTCACCAAGATTGCAGGATGGTGTGCATTCAACATTTGTTAGCATGTCTAATGAAATAAAGGAATACTTAGTTATGTTCCTCTTTGTTCCTAGTTGTAATTGACATCAGTCAACCTCAACTGGCCAAGTGTATACCACTTCAAGACTATTTTTGTTTGTACAACCTTCCACATATGAAGCATTCCTAGAATAGGATTAGCTCTTTCGGGCAAGTTAACTAATGTGTGTATGTGTTGAGAATCAATAAGGGACTTTTAGTCCCACATCGGAATATGTTATATGTAGAGGAGCTAGACTCCCTATAAGTAGTGAAGTAGTCCATCAATAAAATCATCCAACAATTATTTTCTACATGGTATCAAAGCCATAACTCTCTCTCTCTCTCTCCACAAAAAAAAAAAAAAAATTCTCTCTCTCTCTCTAGCCGTACCCCCCCCCCCCCCCCCCGCCCCCCTGTGGCAGAACCCCCCCCCCCCCCCGCCCCCTGTAGCAGTACCCCCCCCCCCCCCCCCCGCCCCCCCTCCCGCAGTTGCCCCCCCCCTCCGCCCCCCTGTAGCCGTACCCCCCCCCCCCCCCCCCCGCCCCCCTGTGGCTGAACCCCCTGCCCCCCCTACCCCCATGTAGCAGTACCCCCCGCCCCCCTCTCTCGACCCCCCTTGTAGCCGAACCCCCCCCAACCCCCCCCCCCCCCCCCCCGCACCCCTGTAGCAGTACCCCCCCCCCCCCCCCCCCGCCCCCCTCCCGCAGTTGCCCCCCCCCCGACCCCACCTGTCGAACCCCCAACCCCCCCCCCCACCAGAACCCACCCGACCCCCAAACCCTAACCCTACCCTAGATTTTTTATGGAAACCCTCAGCCTAGATCTAGCAGCCCCATCAAACCCTAACCCTAGCTGTTAAAAAAAGAAGAAGGCATATTTCGAATAGAGACGGCTGTCAAATCTTTATTTGCACCAACTCTGTTCCGTGCTTACGCCGTTTGGAACTAACAAATGCTTTATTTGTTATTCCTTCTTCACATCAGGATCTATGCAGAGACTGATCATGTCTTCTCTGGTGACCTGACGTGTACACTTTACATGCGCGCGCCAGTGCTGGCCAAGTTAGTAGCGCATTAGTAAAGTCTCTGACGTTGAAGAAGACGACGTCGACGACGAAGACGGCGAAGACGACAAAGACGGCGAAGACGACGAAGACGGCGAAGACGGCGAAGACGACGACGTTGGGTCAGTTGCATACTCCGACGGCGACGAAGAAGACGACGAATTGAGTTCAAAGTTGCAGACGCCATGGATTCGATCAGTGGCAAACTGGCCGATGAGATGAAGGCCTTGGTTGATGATATCTTATCCAAGAGATTAACCGAGGTAACCCCACGTGTGATCCATACTGATGTGGATCCGTCGCCTTACAAAATGGGAAAGCTGGAGAAACTGGAGACGAAGTTGGAAGGAACTTCCAACTACTTGAAGTGGTCGCGACAGGCAATGAGGACGCTGAAGGGACGTGGCTTGGTTGGCTATGTCACTGGCCAAGCCAAGGCGCCAGCCGATCACTCCACGAAGGAGTTTGCTGTGTGGGAGATTGTCAACAACGTCGTGGCTGGGTGGTTGACTGCCTCTTTAACCGACCAGGTGTCGGGCAATGTCGAGGCTATGGAGGCTGCTGCTGATATATGGCAGACTCTCAAAGATATGTACTCCGGCTCCGGCAACCCTATGCGAGTCTTTCAACTACAAGATGAACTCGATAGAGTGGCCCAAGACGACCGTACCATCTCGGAGTACGCGGCCCTGTTGAAGAAGTATTGGTCTGATCTGGATCATTATGATCCTCTTGGGATGGAAGATGCACAAGTCGAACCAGCCTTCGCAAAGTACTTTCAGACGTTCCTGGCTTATATTTCCCGGCAGCGTATGATGAAATTCCTGAAGGGACTACACCCTGTATTTGAGCAGCGACGGAATATCCTCCTTTCCCAACCCACGCTCCCGACCTTGGAAGAAGCTATCGCTGTCATGACACAGGAAGAAGCTCGACTGAAGTTGATGCCCAACAAGGGCTCCTCCCAGGGGGAGCCAGCCGCGGTTGAAAAGTCTGTCCTTGCTACCTTCAATCAACCTCCATCTATGGGTGGTGTTTGTCACAATTGTGGTGACTCCGGACATTACATCCGATTTTGTCCAAAACCCTTGCGCAGTCAGTCTACTGATCGAGGACGGGGTCGTGGAGGCCGACGTGGTGGTAGAGGAGGATATGCTGGTCGACGGGGCGGTCACAAAGCAAATCTGGCGGAAGAAGGGGGAGAGCATCACCTGGCTGAAATAACCCCGCTTGAGCGGGAGTTCCTTGAGAAGTTGCGTGGCACGAAGCTGGGTTCGGCCGACAGTCCTGGAGCATCTTCAAACTCGGGAGATCATTTCACTTGCTTTGCCCAAACCAGCACCGATGATTCTGCACGTGCTCTTGCATCTATCCATCAGCCAGGATGGATTATGGACTCTGGGGCATCTCGCCATGTCACGGGGTCCCGTGATGCGTTTCGGGAATATACTCCCCTACTATTGCCGGAGAGTATTCAGACCGCTGATGGTACATCCAACCCTGTAATGGGTAAAGGCACTGTCGCATGCACACCTTCCATCACTCTAACCAATGTCCTTCATGCTCCATCTTTTCCTGTCAATCTTCTATCCATTAATGCCATTATACTTGATCTTAACTGTACTGTTTCCTTTGACATCCCTCAGGTGACTTTTCAGGAGAAAGGGACAGGACGACGACTTGGGACTGGCACATGGCATAAGGGGACTGTGGTATTTAGACAGAACTGGACTGGACAAAGCTTGACATCTTTGGTAGCAGACGCATCACCAGAAGCTTCCTGTCGTAGTGTTGAAGCCGACTTGCTACTCCACCACCAGCGTGTCGGTCATTCCTCTTTTCCGGTTATTGGTAGAATGTATCCGTCCTTATATCAAAGGGCTAATAAAGAGAAGTTATTTTGTAATGCTTGTGCTTTGGGAAAACATACCAGAAGCTCGTATGTGAGCACAGGAAATAGGAGTTCAGTTGCTTTTGACATGATACATTCAGACGTATGGGGCCCTTGTCCTACAACCGGGATTAACGGCTTTCGATGGTTCGTCACCTTTATTGATTGTTATACCCGTGTGACATGGGTCTACCTTCTGAAAAATAAAAGTGACGTCCTTGAGGCCTTTCAGGACTTTCATAGACGAGTGGAAACACAATATGGCGCTAAAATTAAGTGTTTTCGATCCGACAATGGGACGGAGTATACGAATAAGCGGGTTGCTGAGTATTTTTCAACTCATGGAATACTTCATCAAACTTCATGTGCTTATACTCCGGCTCAAAATGGTGTGGCAGAACGAAAGAACAGACACTTGCTGGAGATTGCACGGACGATGATGCTGGCTATGAATGTCCCGAAGCACTTATGGGGGCAGGCTATATTGACGGCCTCTTATCTCATCAACAGAATGCCATCTCAGGTATTGGACTGGAATACACCATTGGAGATGCTTACTGGAGCCAATACATACACTGTTCCACCAAAAGTTTTTGGATGTGTATGCTTTGTCCAGGATAATCGGCCAGGCGTTGGCAAACTGGATCCTCGGGCAGTTAAATGTGTCTTTGTTGGTTACACGGCGGCTCAGAAGGGTTATGCCTGTTGGAGTCCGGTCGAGCGGAAGATGTTTGTCAGCATGGACGTTACTTTCCGAGAACTCGAACCATACTATGGTTCGGATGAAGGTTCCGCATTTGGTGACATACCTAACACAGATGGTGTTCGATGTGAGGGGGAGATAATACACCCAAATGTGGTCGTCGGATCGGTTCCGTGTCCGGTTGTAGAAAACTGGACGAAAGGGGGAGAGCACAGTGAATCAGATACAGAAACTGACGATGAAGATCCATATGTTACGCAGGGGGAGCAGCAGACAAGGGAAAATGAGCTCCAAGTCTACAGAAGGAGACAACAGAAGTCCAGTACTGTGCCTATGCCGTGCCCTGTGCCTACTGTACCAAGTCCCTTGTCTACTCCTGCCCCAACTCCTGAAGATGTTGCCCCCGCACTGAATCACTCGGATTCTGATGCGGATCTCTCTGACTCGGATGGTATGATCTCTCCACCACCTATTGCTCCCTTAAGGAGATCTTCTCGCATCAATGCGGGTAAGGCTCCTGCTCGTTTTGCTGATTACGAACATGACATTGCCAACTTCTTGTCTTATTCTAACATTTCTTCGAATTATCGAGCCTTCATTGCATCATTAGACTCTACTTCGTTGCCCAAGTGTTGGCAGGAAGCAAAGAAAGATCCAAGGTGGAAAGCTGCAATGATGGAAGAACTTGGGGCACTGGAGAAAAATAAGACATGGAAGCTGGTTCCATTACCCAAAGGGAAGAAAGCTGTGGGATGCAAATGGGTGTACACAGTGAAAGAGACGCCAGAAGGAAAGGTTGAGCGATACAAGGCGAGGTTGGTTGCAAAAGGATTCACACAGTCATATGGCATAGACTATGATGAGACATTTACCCCAGTAGCAAAAATGAGCACCGTGAGAACTCTGGTCTCCATTGCAGCGAATTATGGGTGGAAGCTGTACCAGCTGGATGTGAAGAATGCCTTTCTTCATGGGGACCTGCAAGAAGAAGTATACATGGAGCTCCCGCCAGGATGCTACGCGACGGCATCAAACGGAGGGACGTCGCAAGGAAAGGTGTGTAAACTGAAGAAGTCGCTATACGGGCTCAAGCAATCTCCTCGAGCCTGGTTTGACAGATTCAGAAAGGCTGTTACAGGCATGGGATACCGTCAAACAAATGCAGATCATACGGTCTTCCTCCAGCATGCAAGAGGCTACATCACTATACTTGCTGTATATGTAGATGATATAGTGATCACAGGTGATGATGAAGTCGAGATCACTAAACTGAAGTCAAAACTCGCAAAAGAGTTTGAAGTGAAGGATTTAGGAGCGATGAGGTACTTTCTAGGCATCGAGGTGTGTGAAGGCGAACAAGGAATTGTTTTCTCACAGAGAAAGTACACACTAGATATGCTGAAGGAGACAGGGATGCTGGGATGCAAAGCAGCGGTCACTCCAATTGACCAGAAGTGCAAGTTGGGAGCAGAAGCAGGAGAGCCCGTTGATCGTGAAAGATATCAACGACTTGTAGGGAGATTGATTTATCTGGGACACACTCGCCCTGATATCTCATTTGCGGTGAGTGTAGTGAGTCGCTACATGCATGATCCAAGAAAGGGTCATATGGACGCAGTATTTTAGATCTTGAGGTATCTGAAAGGAACGCCGGAAAATGGACTATGGTTCAAGAAGAATGGACGCATAGAAGTTGAGAGATATTGTGATGCAGACTGGGCGAGCTGCATAGACGACAGAAGGTCTACCACGGGATACTGTGTTTTTGTAGGAGGAAATCTGGTCTCATGGAGAAGCAAGAAACAGTCAGTGGTAGCACGGTCGACAGCTGAAGCAGAATACAGGACAATGGCTCTGGGAGTGTCAGAGTTGCTGTGGGTGAAAGCATTGCTGACAGAGTTACAGCTGGATAAGGGAGCACCATTGCGTCTTCTGAGCGATAGTCAAGCTGCAATAAGTATAGCTAACAATCCAGTTCAGCACGACAGAACGAAGCACATCGAGATTGATCGATTCTTCATCAAGGAGAAGCTGGAACAAGGGATACTGAAGATTGACCATGTCCGCTCAGAAGAACAAGTTGCAGACTGTCTGACTAAGGGTCTTAGTTCATTAAGTCTGTCAAAGTTATGTAACAAGATGGGGATGATCAATATCTATCGCCCATCTTGAGGGGGAGTGTTGAGAATCAATAAGGGACTTTTAGTCCCACATCGGAATATGTTATATGTAGAGGAGCTAGACTCCCTATAAGTAGTGAAGTAGTCCATCAATAAAATCATCCAACAATTATTTTCTACAGTATGCATCTTGAAGTGTCATTTTTATCCCACACAAATCACTTTGTAAGTGGTTTTGTTCACCCACCAAAGTGGTTTTTGTACCACGTGTTATATTTTTATTGGAAGATGAACATCCCACCTAGTTTTGGTGGGTGAATAAAAATGAACTTGATACTGAAAGCTTAGCGATCATAGATAAATGGATGCATATGAAAAACAAACTAGAGGTATCTCATGGTGATATGGCCTGAGCTTTTGACAGGAATAGTCAAGGATACATGAACGAGTTTATGGTATGTCTCTGAAATGCAGGGCCCTTATGTATTATTTGATGGACCCGATTCAACAGATATGAGGTGACAAAAGTCTACTGCAAAAAAAATCTGAAGAATATATTGTATTGTCATTTGAGGATCTATATAGCCTGTTGATGTATCCCCTTGAGATCCTCAACTGTCAACTATTCTTCTATTTTTCAGTATATTATGGTTCAAAAGATGAGAGTTAAATGTGTCCTGGACTAGGTTTGGTTTCTCATGATGATTAAAGAATTTTACTACTAGTTGAAGTCTGTCGATCTTGAAGTGCTCTTGAAACACTGATGTCTGATGAGCTATTCTGCAGGAATATGCACAAGGACACGATATAGACATGGGATACGGGCATTTTCAGATAGGTACCTATGTAGTCCCCGTATGTTGCACGAATACAGACACGATATACGGACACCATTTTCTCAGGTTGATGCAACATAGCAGTTGATGCGTCTATATTCTTGTCTGTAAAAATGCTGGCTCTCTGCTCATGCAGTAAGAAATTTTCGAAGATTTATTATATTGTCATTTGAGGATCTATTGCCTGTTGGTGTATCCCCTTGAGATCTTGAACTGTCAACTATTCTTCTTTCTTTCAGTATACTATGGTTCAAAGATAATGAGTTTAAGTGTGCAAAGTAGGTTTTATTTCTCATAATGATTAAAGAATTTTATTACTAGGTTGAAGTCTGCCGATCTTGAAGCATTATTGAAACAATGATGTCTGATGAGCTATGTTGCATGATTATGCACACAAGGACACAATGCAGACATGGGATACATAAGGATACGGTCATTTTTAGATAGTACAGACATAGGGGGGACTACATAACTCAAGCACGATATACGGACATGATACATGGAAAATGTCCCCCATGTTGCACGAATGGACAAGGATAGTTCAGGCGCGAAATTCAGACACCATTGTCCCACCTGAATCCTAATTTCAACTATTACATGAGACCCTATTACTAAATATCACTGTTATATCTTCTAGGTGGCTCCTCTTCTCCACACTCTCAAGGTATAATGTTGTCCTGTCTTATTCTTATTCATGTGCATAAATATGATCCTAAAAGTTGCTAACTAAACAAATATGAGCTTTGCTATGCCTACAACCAAATGTTTACAACCTCTTACAACCCGCTATGTGTCGAACATCGATTGGAGGAGGGGAGTAAGTGGTGGGGTCGGATGGAGCCCATGTAGCAAGGGGGTATGAGGGGTGGTGGGACCCAGTGGGACCCATGTGTAACGGATGGGAGAGTAAGGTTGTAAGAAGGTTGTAAGGTCATCTCCAATGGGGGTTTCTATCTTCCCTATTTCTATAAAAGAAATTCAATTTAGAAAAAATGTCTCCCAATGGTGGTTTTTATCATCATTTCTATCCTATGTGGAAATGATGTAGGATGAAAAATTTCTATGTGGGTTTCTACATGAATAAGGATAGTACATACGCAAAATTTGGACACCATTGTCCCACTTAAATCCTAATTTCAACTATTACATGAGACCCTATTACTAAATATCACTGTTATCTATTATCTTCTAGGTGGCTCCTCATCTACACACTCTCAAGGTATAATGTTGTCATGTCTTATTCTTATTCATTTGCATAAATATGACCCTAAAAGTTGCTAACCAAACAACTATGAGCTTTGCTATGCCTACAATCAAATGCTTAGAACCTCTTACAACCCGCCACGTGTCGAACTTCGATTGGAGGAGGGGAGTAAGTGGTGGGGTCGGGTGGAGCCCATGTAGCAGGGAGGTGTGAGGGGTGGTGGGATCCGGTGGGACCCATGTGTAAGGGATGGGAGAATAAGGTTGTAAGAAGGTTGTAAGGTCATCTCCAATGGGGGTTTCTATCTTCCCTATTTCAATGGAAGAAATTCATTTTAGAAAAAAATTCTCCCAATGGTAGTTTCTATCATCATTTCTATCATATGTGGCAATGATGTAGGATAGAAAATTTCTATGACTCTCATATAAATTCTCTTCTCTCTCATGGCAATTATTATTGGGCATCACACCATTAGATTGATCCTTTTATTTTATGACACTTAGGATAGAAATGGAGAACCATTGGAGAGCATTTTTTTAGTTTGTACAATTTCTATGTAGAAACTCTTACAACTAGGATAGAACAACTATTATGCTCTCAATTATCACCAGGCGCTGAGGACTCAAGTGCTGATATTCTTATTCAAGCCCTAGAGAATCAATTACCTTTTATACCAAAGAGGTATAAAACACTAGTAGTAGTAGGTTTTTTTTTTTTTTTTTTTTACAAAATTTTATTAATAGAAAGCAGACGGGTTACAAGGCACTAATGACGACCAGAAAGACGTACTAGAACAACTATTTTGTTCTCAATTATCACCGGGCGCTGAGGACTCAAGTGCTGATATTCTTATTCAAGCCGTAGAGAATCAATTACCTTTTATACCAAAGAGGTATAAAACACTAGTAGTTTTATTTTTATTTTTTTACAAAACAATTTTATTAATAGAAAGCAGACGGGTTACAAGGTACTAATAACGACCAGAAAGACATACTAGTATGACCATCAACAGTGAAATGAAACAAGCAAAAGACATGTATCCTAGAACCTGTATCATAGGACCTGGGTTTGACTGATTTGGATCGAGAAGAGAAAGGTCAAAGAGTCATGAGTAACTCAGGAACAACTCTGGTAGAGTTTTTATCCTTTCTGGACTTCACGACATCCACTTCCTGCTTCTCGGATAACTGTTGACAGTTCTCCTTGCTTGTAGGGGAGACGCCTGGTCTGCGATCCGCCAGTAAATGGGATCGGATGACACTCAGGAGGAAGGGGACATGTGTTCCACTCCAGAATCGAGTTTCCTTTTTTAAAACAGTAGTAGTTGTAGGTGTTCTTAAATGATTAATGATGTTCTGTTGGTCTTTTAAAGATGGTCTCTGCAATAGCAATGTTCTGTCCGAGCTCTCTAGCCTAGTGGTATTAGAGCGGACATCCGGAGGGACCGGCAAGGTTCGAGTCCCCCAATTGTGTGTGTGCGTGGGATTTCAAAAAAAAAAAAAAAAAAAAAAAAAAAAATTGTTTGATCTTTGTTGATGTTTCTACTTGTCAAAGTTGCAGTTGTATAGAAAGGGCTTGGGATATATTGGAGGAACATGTCAAGGTCCTGATAGAGTTTCCTTTTTCTAAACTGGTCTGGTGTTGTGCTTCCCGAGTTTCTGCATGTTTGATTGGCATCTAGACCAAATCCATCTGTGTAAAGATTGAACAATTACTCGGGAGAAAAAAGAGGAAATGTTAGTGCTTGTAGGGCGGTGAGTGTTCGGAACCGAATTAGCTAAAAATCGAATAAACCGAAATTCTAAAAATTTAAAATCGAAACCGAACCGAATTAGCCAAAAACGAAATCGAACCGGACCGAATAATGAATTTGGTTTATTTGGTTTGTTCGGTTGGAATAAAAGGGTCGGATCCAAAGTTCGGATCATGATTAAATTCTATTAAAAATTATCATTTTTATATGCACATTTGTTGAATTTTAAAGTTACACACAAAGTTGAACAAGTTGTTAAATTATCAAAGTTGTAATTCAAAACATATACATAGATTTCTTGTTTTCAAAATATAGACATTTTTAAATCGAGAGTATTTATATACTTGTATAATTCTTATTCGTTTTTCGGTTTTGGACGAAACCAAAACCGAAACCGAATAAGAAATTTTTGTATTTTGAAAACCAAAATCGAACCGAATTGTTTTGAAACCGAACCGAATCTCTTAATCGGTTCAATTTTTGGTCCAAAATTGAATAATGCTCGCCCCTAGGTTCTTGAGCTTCATTTTTTAACACCAATCACAAAATCGTTGGTTCTGGTTGGAGGTTTAGATCACTTATTCCATCTTATATTTAGAAACATTCTTCAGAAAGCAAAGTAATAGAAAATGGAGCTACTGTATCCCAGATGGGGATAAAATAGTATTTTGATAGATAATTGGGTTAACATAATTGCATATTGTGCCGAGAGAAAAAGTGAGCAATTTTACAATGACCAGAGAGAAAAAGTGTAGGTCGACTGTTTGCCTGAATTCTCTCTTCTGCTAAAATAGTAGTGATTTATTTGAAACTTAATTGCAACTTGATACCCTCAACTATTCCAATTTTTCAACTTGATATTCAATTATTTTTTTTGTAACAACTTGATAACCTAAATTTTTTTGGACAAAAAAAACCCCTAATGTAAATTTAAAACTACAACCCCCCCCCCCCCCCCCCCCCCCCCGCCTCTCTGGCCACCCGTCCGCACCCCCCCCCCCCCCCGCCCCTCCCCGTCTCTTCCAGCCACCGCACGCGCCCGGGAGAGAGGGGGCGGTGGTACAACCGGGGTGGGGGATCGGGGACGACAGCGGGTAGGGGGTTGAGTTCGGTTGGGGAGTGAATTGGAGGAATAATTTTGTCCTTTTTCGAAATTTTGGATATCAAATTGAAAATATTAATGTTGTCGAGTAAAAAAGTTTAGGATATTAAGTTTAAAAAATATGAATAATGGAGGATGTCAAATTGCAATTAAGCCTTTAATTGATTATAAGCTTTCATAAATGCTATATTCTGTCCTATTCTGCCTATCAGGTCACCATCCCGAACTTCATCTTGTTGGCTGGAATAATGTGAAGATTGATATATGGATCCATTCGGTTGGTAAGTTGTACATTATGTTGAACTTTCCAACTTCCTACTTTTAGATGGGCTTGGAACATGACCGTAATGAAAATCTTGTCAAAAAATTGTTGCTTGGTCCTTTGTTTGTCATATTTGTTTCCAATCAAACACTGTGGATGTTCTGTTCTAATTGTCTTCAATTCCATATGCCATCACATGAATTGGAATCACCTAGTTTTAACATTAAAAGCCAAAATGCCTGACTTGCTCTTGCAGTATCATAATTCTCAAGCTAACAAATGCCAATTCCATGGAGACTTGTAGTTCAGAACAGCATTCCTTATATTACGGGTCGGGTTCAGATCAAATTTATGTAAAATCCAAAACCGGAGTAAAAGGTTTTAGGTTTCCAAATATGTACATGAATACTCGATTTTCATTTTGGTTCTATTAAGAATATGAACCTGATTTCTTACGGTTGGTATATATATATATATATATATATATATATATATATATATATATATATATATATATATATATATATATATATATATATATATATATGTGTGTGTGTGTGTGTGTGTGTGTGTGTGCGTGTGTGTGTGTGTGTGTGGGGTTAAAAGAGATGAGTTCGAGCTTCAGTGGAGACAAGTTCACCACAATTATGCATTGCTTTATATATATATATATATATATATATATATATAATGGCGTTAGGGTTAGGGCATCCGCGTTCTAGCGGAGGCGGCTCAGGAGGAAGGGCTGGGACAGAAGATCAACCGTCGGAGGAAGCCGGCGAGGGCGCTCAAGTGGACATCACCGAGGTAGCGAGGGGTTGGACAACGGTGGACCGTCGACGACGAAATAAACCGCAGGTGACTCGGGCTATGCAGGGAAGGACAGAGAACTCAGGCAATGGAGGGAGGAGCTTGCGTCCTCGACATATTGGGAATCCGCCGAGCAATGGGCGAGTGGACGAGGAAAGGAGAATAATGAAGGGGAAGATGCCAATGTTCATCGAGAAAGCAAAAGCTCCCAGGACGATGCCTATAACGCATAGCACTCACGGAACCAATATTGGCCAGAGGATCGAGCACTGGATTAAGCAAGGGGAAGACGCCATCTCCGGTTTCATGGGCGGAGTTGTGTAAGCCTGCGACAGTTCAAGAAGAGGTAGATATGCAATATATCGAACCTCGTATCATAGATGGTAGAAAGGTTGTGGAAATTACACAAGATGATATTCAGGAAACGACGGAGTATTGGAAAAATACCCTCATCCTGTACGTCATGGGGGATCGCCCGTATTATGGGCAGATTCGCGCGTTCGCGCATAGATTCTGGCGCCCAAAAGGAGAGATGAATATATTCTCCCGGGAGAACGGCTTCTATTTATAAAATTCGACCTTCTGGAGGATCTTGATCGGATACTGGAAGGGGGTCCTTGGACGTTCGATGGGCGTCTGGTAGTTCTGAAAAGGTGGAACCCTACTATTAATTTCGAAAAAAACCGTCTCTCAAAAGTTCCTATCTGGATTAGACTGACATGGCTCTCTCCACAACTCTGGAGTATTCCCTCTATCATGAAGATGGCTAGTATGGTGGGTGTGCCGATCCGAACCGATATCCCCACGGCAAGAAGGCAGAAATTATCATATGCGAGAGTCTTCGTGGAAATTGATGCGGGCGGAATCCTCCCGCGGAGTATAGATCTATTACTTCCTAATGGCGCGAGGAGTGCCCAAGAGATTGATTATGAATGGGTGCCTCCATCGTGCTCAGTCTGCAAGTGATTCGGTCATACTAATTCGAAGTGTAAAGAGAAGGAGGAGGCAGAGGAAGACGGGAATATGTAAGAAGACATGCCTAGTCAGGCTCATGAGGAGGTGGTGGACAAGGATCATCAGTTACAACAGCAAAAAGATCCAATTGCAGACTCTTCTATGGTGGTGGAGGCGTCGGAGACCCAACCATTGATAGCTATTGAGAATTCTATGAGCTCGATCCTTGGGAAGAGACAAGTCTCGGAATCAAGAATCACCCCACCTATAATAGAGGATCTTGCTATGGTACTTGTTGGGGGCATCTAACGGCGATCTGGAGGAGGAAAGTCAAGCGACTGAAGATAGCCGAAGAGGCGGGAACGAGGGAGGACTCGAGACCGATGAACAACTAAGGAGTAGTAAGAGAGCTACATCACATCGCCGAATAGAGGTGGCCCAGGCCAACGAGCTTGGAAGCGAGCTATGGTACCCAACACTTGGAGGAGAACATGGGACTTACAGTCGCGAACCCGTAATGGCAGCGTATGCTTCAGCAAACCTCCCATCCTCATACGTCGGGTACGTCGGTTACGCTCTCGAGTTGTCCATGAGAGTGTAGGAGGCCAGATACGGACAACCCCCTCAATTAGTCTCCATGTCTTTCCTCACATGGAATGTCCGAGGTTGTAATTCTATTGGACGATGGAAGGAGATTACTAAGGTGATGCGGAGTAACAATTGCTCGATTGTTGCCTTATTAGAAAGTAAAATTAAGTCTGCTAGCAGGATTGAGAACCGTACCCCAAGCCAGTGGGAGTCCGTTCACAACGGACTTATGTGCGGCATGGCTCGGATATGAATGATGTGGGACATTCACATATGGTCGGGAGTGGTGAAATTCCAATCAGACTAACTCATAGTTATTGAATACTCTAATAGAGGGGGGCTTCATATTATGGTGGGAGCTGTATATGGTCATAATGATCGCAAAAGAAGGTTCCAACTCTGGAAGGATCTTATTAAAGTTTCCTCGGACAATAATGACAGGATCCCACTGCTTGTGATTGTCACGCCCCAGAACCAGAATACTGGAGAGCGGGGGAATGACTCAGCCAGCTACGTATTACGGGTAGAAGAATACCGTATAATACGATAAAAGCTGTCTAACCAAACGAGGGGGTGCATGCTACATGAAAGTCTTACTACGGTCACTTCACATCTATTGTCTCAATCGTTCAAACAAGAAACAGTAATAGAGAACATGTAAGATAAAGCATTAAGGCGTCCCAGACGCTTAAATCAAAATATTCTTGAGATCTGGCTTTACAAAACATAGCCAGATGATATAGCAATATATACACAATTTTTATCAGCTGCAGTCTGACTTAATTACAATCATGTAAAAGTAAGTACAAGACATTTCGACTAACATGTCGGTGCCAAACGGCTAAGTATAAGGTAAACAACAAAACGAGTGGTGAAGTAAGGAACCCACTCGAGTCCTCCTGCGATCATCCCTCTAGTATTGACCATCTTGGAGGTGGAAGTAGGCTGAATCCTCGGGAACCGGCTCTAAATCTGGCCATACAAAACCAGAGGTTAGACCTCTAATAGCAAGTACCACAAGGAAGCACGATATGAAGGATTAAACCAGTAGTAAGAGAATATAATAATAGATCTCTGCTTTCCACTAGGATTCACATAACATCACGACACTTCGAGCCAACCTCCCAACCAAACAAGGACATAAGTTGGCCCTTCATGTCCTGACATTCTGATCATCCCAGTTAGGCAACAGAGTAGATACAGTACACAAACAAATCATCTTGAACGGCCAATCAACTCCTACAGCTTGCTATTGTGAGTCCCAAGTTATCCTGGAATTATGCAATAAGGATTCCTCAGTTCTTACTATGAGCGAGCAAGGCTAGTCTATCCAGTCAATCAATTGCGCCAATCATGAATTAGACGAGTCCCAGCGGGACGCCCGTCATCAATATACAATATACAATAATAATATAAGCAGATACCGCTCCCTACCCGTGTGGCAGGTTTACAGTATCTGTGGGAACCAGCCGGTTTGTCGGGCACTACTAGTCCCAATAGGGCTGCCATGTAAGAACTCGGAAATCTATTCTCTCCATGCCATCATTATTTTATTTGACTTAATAGTCTCTACGTTGAGTGAAGTCCCATGCCGTGGATCATGGTCATTCAGAATGAGTACTTCCGTACAAGTACGATATGGCCAACTCTACAACGATGTCCGTGCGGTTAGGTTGTAGGTCTTACATAGCGTAATACAACAATTAAAACTAACCACGAAATAATCATGCCTTGACCATAAAGTACACATGCTGCTCTGTACCGAAATAAATAAATAAATTAATTGAAGCACATGCCTGTATGACAATATTAAGGATTGGCTAGTAGATTACAATAGTCCATAACATGAACGTGTATCATTCATTTAATTCAATAAGACGACTAGCTAGTCTCTTAGTTCCAACTAGGAACGCATGATCAATTTTAGTCAAGATAGCCATCATTATCAATGGTGACAAGGCATGAAGTCAATCAGTATTAAATGGGGTCGAGTCTATAACTCTCATGGTTAAGTTCCAGTCTCACTGGGTATCCATAAACCAATCAAGACACAGGGGACGTTCTTCACAACCATATGTATTAAAGATATTAACATACTAAGATTATCGAGTTTATGCAAAAAGGCGTAAGGATATAATAGGAGAAGTATCATGCCACTATTAAATGAATAAATTATAGAGCAATAGAAACACCAAGGTTAAATTACACCAAGGTCAGATGCTAAGGCCAATCAAGTCACGCCAAGTTTAGTATGAAGGAGTAAGCGTATAAAGTGATACACCAAGGTTAGTCTATAGGAGTGGGCGTGACTAAAAATTCACGCAGCACGCACAGCGTGAGCGTGACTAAAAATACACGCACGCACGCACAGCGTGGGCGTGACTAAAAATACACGCACGCACAGCGTGGGCGTGACTAAAAATTCACGCACACACGCACAGCGTGGGCGTGACTAAAAATACACGCTGACACGTAAGAACGTGAGCGTGACTAAAAATACACGCTGACACGTAAGAACGTGAGCGTGACTAAAAATACACGCTGATACGTAAGAACGTGAGCGTGACAGGGGTGATGTTTATGCGAGCACGTTAAGACGTGAGCGTACAACATCTATCAAACTCCAAGTCCTATGGAGCCTTCGTTCCAAGCCAGAAATGAGCTTCCCATGGTTAAGAATGGTGTAGAATGAGAAGCTCTACCACATGGAACTATCCATTTCCGAAAATACGCCAGTTTGATGGATCAAAATCCATGAACAACCGAAAATACAACAACTTAGATCTGTAAGAAACGAGCCAAAGAAATCAAAAATGCTAAGTTCTAAACTTCCTTAGGATCATGAGAGGAAGACAAATGAACCATAAAAATAGGTTCACATGAAGAAGCAAGATGTACTTGCCTACTGCTGGTAGGTGGGGAGAGTGATGAGAATGAAGAAGAAGAAGAAGAAGAAGAAGAAGAAGAAGTAATGGTGAAGGAGAGTTATGAAGAGAGAGAAAGGGGATGGGAGCTTAAATAGAAGGGGTGGTGGTAGGTGGATTCGGTTCATGGTCCATTCCAAACGGTTCGGTTGAACCATCATGAACCCGGCCAAGCCGAACCCAAAGCAGGACTAAAGCAGAGAATAAAAGCAGGAAATAAAATGCAGGAAATAAAACCCAGATAATTAATTAACATGAGATTAAAGGAATTTAAATACAGGATAATACACGATAAATATTAAATAAATACATTCGAATAATACATGTATAAAAATACGCATTCTGGGAACGGGGAGTGACATCCCTACCCTCCTTAGAAAAATTCCGTCCTCGGAATTTCAAATCCAAACAGGATAGAAACATCGGGGCTAAACTAATCTAAGTATAAGCAATTTAAATCAAGCAATCATTTTACCATGTCCATAGCAAGTAACATATCTATACTTAACAATCTACGATATCAAGCAATTCTACCCATAAGGTGATAAACATGAGGAATCAAGACAATCAAGGTACACAGAAAAAGATATACCTTGTGAGTCAAACAGGTGTGGATACCGTGATCGGATATCATCCTCACGTTTCCACGTTGACTCTCCCAAGGAGTGATGACCCCAAGCAATACGGACAAGACTAATTGTTCGGTTCTTAAGTATCTTCTCTCTTCGGTCCAAAGTGGACACAGGCTGTTCCTCGTAAAACAGGTTGGTACCAACAACCAGCTCAGAATGATCGAGGACATGGCTTGGGTCCGATACATACCTCCGTAACTGAGATACATGAAACACGTCATGCATCTCTCGTAACGAAGGTGGAAGGGATAAACGATAAGCAACATCGCCTACCGATCAAGGATAACAAATGGGCCTACGTACCGCGGACTCAATTTCCCGCGAACGCCAAATCTAATGACCCCACGAGTAGGTGAGATCCATAGGAATACGTGGTCCCCAACAGAAAACTCTAGCGTCCTACGATGCTGGTCCGCCCAATGACGATGCCAATCCTGCGCAACTCGAAGTCGCTCTCTGATTCCCTTAAACACTTCAACCGTCTGAACAATCAATTCCGGGCCTAACATCTTCCTCTCCCCGATATCATCCCATGCAAGCGGCGACCTACACTTCTTACCATACAGGGCTTTAAATGGTGCCATCTGGATACTGGCTTGATAACTGTTGTTGTATGAGAACTCGACTAAGTGCAGGTGACTCTCCCAAGACCCTCCAAAATCTAGAGTGCAAGCTTGTAACATATCTTCTAAAGTCTGAATCGTTCTTTCTGATTGCCCGTCCGTCTGCAGATGGTAAGTCGTACTAAATCTTAACTTGGTACCCAGAATATGATGTAAACTCTTCCAGAAATGTGATGTAAAGCGGGTATCTCGATCCGACACAATACTGACAGGGACTCCATGCTGCCTGACTATCCGTTGCATATACAACTCTGCCAACTTTTTTGTAGATTGCCCTACTCTGAAAGGAATAAAGTGTGCTACCCTTGTAAGCCGATCTACGATTACCCAAATAGCATCCTTACCACTTGGTGACCTCGGTAAACCGGTAACAAAGTCCATTGTAATATACTTCCATTTCCATTCCGGGATAGGAAGCGGTTGCAATAATCCAACTGGCCTCTGCTGTTCTGCCTTCACCTGCTGACATACCAAGCAACGGAAAACAAATCTAGCTATCTCCCTCTTCATCCCATTCCACCAGAAATGCTGCTTGATATCTTGGTACATCTTGGTCCCTTCAGGGTGAATAGAATACTGAGAACTGTGAGCTTCTGCCATAACCTTCTGTCTGATATCTCCACTAGGCACACATAGACGTGATCCAAACCTAAGTGTACCATCTTCATGAATTCTCATCTCCTTTCCGAGTCCTGACTCACATTCTGCCCTAAGCTTCTGAATCCTTGGGTCCTGTGCCTGAGCTGCCTTAATTCTATCTACCGAGTCGGATTGAACTTGTAGACTTGCCAGAACTCCTACATCACTAGGAAGTATAACTTTGATGCCCATCTCCTGAAGATTTCCTAAGATATGCCTCTGTGTTGTCAACATAAATGCGCCGCCTCTCCTGCTAAGAGCGTCTGCTACTACATTAGCCTTACCTGGATGATACTGAAGCTCCACGTCGTAATCCTTGATCAACTCTAACCATCTTCTCTGTCTCATGTTTAGTTCCTTCTGAGTAAAGATGTACTTCAGACTTTTATGGTCTGTGTACATGTCCACTCGGTCACCATATAAGTAATGCCTCCACAGCTTCAGAGCAAACACTACTGCCGCTAACTCCAAATCGTGAGTTAGGTAATTCTTCTCGTGGTCCCGAAGCTGCCTAGATGCATATGCTATCACCTTCCCATGTTGCATAAGGACACATCCAAGTCCTTTACCTGACGCATCACAATATACTGTAAAATCTCCGGGTCCAACTGGCAATGTAAGAATAGGTGCTGATATCAACTTCTGCTTCAAAGTCTCAAATGATGCCTGACATTCTGCCGACCAAACGAATGGTACGTCCTTCCGGGTTAAGCGGATCATGGGTGCTGAAAGCCTTGCAAAGTCTGGCACAAACCTTCTGTAATATCCTGTCAATCCCAAGAAACTTCGCACATCTGTTACGGTCTTGGGTACTGGCCAACTTTCTACTGCTTCTACCTTCTTGGGATCTACTGCTACTCCAGCTCCTGATATGATGTGACCAAAAAATGAAATGTGATCCGACCAAAACTCACACTTGCTGAGCTTGGCATACAACTGGTTCTCTCTCAGAACCTGTAACACCTTCCTGAGGTGGTCTTCATGCTCCTCTTTACTAGCAGAGTATACGAGAATGTCGTCAAGAAACACCACGACAAACTGGTCTAAGTATGGCATAAAGATGCGATTCATCAAATCCATAAAGATTGCTGGAGTATTGGTCAAACCTCAACGGCATTACTAAGAATTCATAGTGCCCATTGTTTGCAAAAACAAAAAGGAATGTTTATACAAACTTTTGTAATAGAAGAAGATTACAATTTGAATTCTGGAAAAGTAGAACTGTAGGAATCCAATCTAGAAGACGATTGCTTTATCCCTTGGATGATGTGAACTTTGAAGACGAAAACCTTTGAAGCTGATTGAAGACGAAAGTCTCTGATGAATTGAAGGCAGAAAGCCTCTGAAGAACTGAAGGCAAAAGCCTCCGAAGAATGCAGCAGCACTTTAGCAAGAACTCCTGAATTCTCTGAAGAGAATAATCTCTCTGTATGTGATCTGATATGTATGTAATGGTCCCTTAAAATGAAGATTTGAAACTCTATTTATAGAGTTCTGGAAATAACTAACTTTCAGTTATTCTAGAATTGCGCAAGATGGATTGCGCAGGTCTTGGATTGCGCAACAGTGGACTGCGCAGGCAGTTGCTTGATCATGGGCCACCTGTCTTGGACACTTGGCAAAACTTGATTGAAATGCGCATGGTCGTGCATAGGCAGTTACCACGTTCTGAGAAATTGATGGCATGAAGGCCACATATACATTTGGCAGTTGCTTTGATGGAGTGCGCAAGTATTAGACTGTGCAGGAAGTGGATGGCACATGAGCTGGATTGCGCATACTTGGACTGCGCAGGAAGTCGGTTGCGCACCAGGCTGGACAGCTATCCTCGAGCACTGTGCTGCACAGAGAAACAAACGGTTTCCTCGTCTTTTGCGCCTGTCAGCTGTCAGAGATTTGATTTGGTTGTCAGGTAATGATGACTCTGGCCACGTAAGCTCTGCGCAATCGGAAGTGTGCACAATTGAGCTTGCGCAGTCTGTGAGCTACGCAATCTGCTGTCTGTGCAGTTTGCTTGAATGGTGCATATCTTGATCATTTGACTTTGTTGATTGATGCAACTTAATTTTTTAGGACCTACAAGACCCCCTTCAAAGTTTTCGAAAGTTGATTTGATTCAAAGTTTCGAAATACTTTGAATTATGATATTCAAATCAAGTTGCGCATGTAAGTGAGCTGTCTGCGCAATCGGAGTTGTGCGCAGTCTTAGTCGCAATCTGGGGCGGCCGTTTCACATTCGAAAACTATAAATAGTCTCTTCGTACTTGATAATTCTTTACTTGCATTCATTTGTGTTTGAGAGAAAAAGTTTCGAGTTCTTTGCAACCAGTCTTCTTCTCCGACGACCAATGGCTCCCCGTCGATCTAACACCGCCGCCGACAAGGGCAAGGCCCCCGCCGAATCATCTCGAACCGTGCCGCGTGCTTCTCGCCATGAGACCGCACATCCTGCGCTGCGAGGTTGTTGGACTTGATCGAATACCTTTTTTAGGGTTTCGACTTCTTTGATCTTCGAAACTCATCTCTTTTTAGAGATGAGTTCATATTGCGCCACCCTTTTTAGGGTTTTGGTTGCATGACACTGTCTGTCTTCATTTTTATGAAGGCGGCTTTCCTGCACAATCTGTTGAATTGCGCGGGCAGAAAGCCAGCGCAATCGATTGATTTGCGCAGGAAAGCCTGCGCAAACTGTTAAACTGCGCAAGCTATGTCAGCGCAATCTGATGTATGCGCAGGCTGTGTCAGCACAATCTGATGTATGCACAGTATTTGTCAGCGCAGTCTGATGACTTGTTTCTTTTGTCTTTGATTTTTGCAGTGCCAAAAGCTGAGATCGTTGTGAAGGAAGAAGTGCTATCTTTTGTCAAACAAGAAGAAGTGACACCCATTAAAGAGAGAATTACTCCTGATATTAAAGCAGCTGTAAAAGAAGAGCCCATATCTGAAGACAGTAGCACTGGGAGCTCTGATCCTCTTGCTCTGGACGAGAATATACACCCTTCATATGCAAAATGGTTGAGGAAATGGCATATGCGTCGTCACAACTAAGCCAAAAATGTCTATCTTTGATATTTCTATCTGTCTTTAATTGTAATTTTATCAATGTAATCTCTTGCTCCTTATTGGGCTGCTGAGATGAAATCTTGCAAATGTAACCAATTTTGAATTAATGGAATGCCTTCGCACTTTTTGCATCAGATGAACGAAATAAATCGTCAAGAAAAAATGAATCGTCGAATGGTTGTAATGAATAGATGAAAGATGAATGGACGAACCATCGGATGATTTTGGATAAGATGTTCATTCAGCGGTGACCATGTCAGAAGATACGGTCAGCCGATGAATTTGACCAATGCTGGTGTCAGAATCCCATGATCTGAAATCAGAAGAATTGGAATGTTCGTCACTATCGGATTCGGAGACTGCTGGGGATAACACCGGAGGAGAAGTGTATCCGAGACCTCTATTAGTCCTGCTGTGATACATTTCAGACTTTCCATATGGGACAGCTGTACGGACAGGAGTTCGCCTTCCTTTGCCGTAGTTGAGGCCACTTTTGAAGTCGTAACCCATCTTTCGGATGATGTCTTTTGATTGTTGACTGTAACGACGGATTTGAAGATGTCCGGTATCGTTAACTTTGCTATCATCCGTGTAGCTGAACTTCTGTTCTGGTCCTTTACTAAAAAGTATTGGACTTTTGCATTTCTTTCGAGAAGGAACGACAAAGTATGACTTCTCTGGATGTTCGAGTGATACTTCCGTCTGAAAAGCTTGTACGACTCCTATTGTGAATGATTGGAAGCTATCTAATATTTCCAAATAATACTTAGTATAGTAGATAACATCAGTATACTGGAAAGGAGATACATCTTCATTAATATACACAGTGGTATTTACAACAGGACCTTTAGTCTTAGCAGACTTGGTCAGATCGATTACAAGAGGGGGAGAAGAAGGACGTGGAGTAAGATTAGACTTGTTGCGACGGAGGTCAATAACAAGCGGCTCAGAGGAGGTGAGCTCCCTTTTATCCTTGTCATTGATAACAAGTGGCTCAGAAGAAGTGAGCTGCTTTTTGTCCTTATTACGACGTAAGTCGATAACAAGTGGCTCAGAGGAGGTGAGCTCCCTTTGACCATCATCAGTTGGCTGTTTCTGAATTGGCAAGTGAATAGCCAATGGTTTAGAAGATTGAGGATGAGAAATCCGCCCTTTGACAGGTATGATGAGGGTTTCATTAGGCGTTGCTTCTTGCTCTTCTTCAGTGTCCAGAGAAAGAACGATCTTCATGAATTCCTCCTTATACATTCGAGAGTCGTTACAATATGATTCGACACCTTTGAAAGGGTAGAGATCGGCAACCTCCTTGTGGACCTCTCCATTGTCATCAACGTATTTGAAGCATTGATGAAGAGTGGAAGGAACAATATTATGCTCATGTAGGAATGGCCTCCCCAAAAGAGCATTGTATGAACAGCCGTGATTGTCAATGATAAAAAAGGTAACCTTAGTGCAAAGATTTCCTATTTGGAGTTTCAGGCGAATCTTGCCCAGAGGTTCACTTTTGCCTTGGTTGAATCCCAAAATGGTGGTGATGGTAGCAGAAAGACTATGCACGGGTATTTTCAGTACATCCAACATAGTCCTTGGCATAATGCTGAGAGCAGATCCAGGATCAATTAGTAGACGATCGACCTTCATAGAATCGACATATCCTGTATAATATAGAGGACGGTCATGTCGATTATCTTCCAGCAGCATATCGTCCTGCGTGAAGGTGATATTTGGAATTAATTCCAAAACACTGTGACAATGTAGGCAAGAAACTGGCTCTGCTTCTGGCTTCTTGAGAAGGGTCAAGCAGGTTTCTGCTTGCATCAGGGCTTCGCTCAGAATTTCTCGAGTCTCTTTAGAGAGGCGCAAGAGCTCGAAAATTGACAATCTGGCTGGTGTATTAGCTAGTTGAGCCAAAATGTCAAAGTTATAAGGCTTTTCAAGTCCTGTAGGAGATGACTTCTTCAGAGGCTTGTCGAAGCGGACTTGTTGCTTGCCCTTGTCAACTGCTGTAGGTTTGGGAGGAATGGACACCACAACTGGTGCAGATGTAGAAGGATTTTCCTCAATGGAAGCAGGTTGCACTGGAGTAGAATCTGAAGAGGAAGCAGAATTCTCTGGAACTTCAGGAACTTCCCGTAGATAGGCTTTCCCTGATCTGGTACCTATCAAAATTTCTTCTTCATTTGTAGGGTCGAAGGACACCATGTTACAAGTCTTTATCTTGCCTTTGGAACGATCTTTCTTCTTGGAAGAGGAGACTTCAAATTCAGAAGCGAGATCGGGATGGATCCACAAGATCTCACCATTATCAAGAGATAATGGGACAAGGCCTTCATTTTGAGGAGGAGGGAGATTCTCCATCTCAAGAGTAGCTTTGGGGACGGGAATGACGTCGTGTTGCACCATCTGAGAAGGAAAGTCTCCAAATTGAACTGAGACCATGTTTGCAGTCACAGACTTTCATCTTGTTGAAGAGTGACAACACTAGCGTTAACTAAATCTTGGATCTTGCCTTTGAGCACATAGCTTGCTCGAGTAGGATGTCCAACAAACCTGTGATAGACACAATATTTTGGATGATCAGTCTTTCCGACTTCATCAGGTTTCTTCGGATCGGGAAGCTGGATCTTGTTGCTTTTGAGTAAACACTCAAAGATGCTTGCGGTGTCATTCTCATCAAAGGAGTACTCTACTTTGGGTCGAGCTTCCCTTGATGGAGTTGCAGCAGGAGTAGAAGTGGAAGCAGATGGAGCCGCATTGACTGCCAAAGATTCTTTGCTTTGCAGGTTGATGTTCAAAGTATCTTTGTTCTTGTGGTTATTTTGGCGATTGCCACTGCTCGATGTTTGATGATCTTCTCGATCAGGGTTAGACATATGTACCCCCAATTGTTTGAATTTATCAGCGCTTACTTCTGCAGCTTTAGCGTTGACAATGAAAGATGGCCAGTCCTGAAATTGTGTTGAACCAGTCCACATACTAATGATAGGCAGGAGATTTGCCTTGCAGGTATCAATAGTTATGGCGGCAGGAGTTCCTGGAGGCATCTTTAGAGCTTCTCGACGGAATCTCTCAATGAAACTTTCAGCAGTTTCATTATGCTTCTGCTTAATCTTGTTGAGAGTTGACATGGTCATGTCGTTGATACCCTCATAGAATCTTTCTAGAAAGATTTGTTTGAGACCAGAGAAGAAGTGATACTACCATCTGGCAAACTTCTATACCAGTCGTATGCTACGCCTGCTAAATAGCCGACGAACATTCTGGTAAGAAGAGCGTCATTAGGTTGAAGCTGAACGGTCATTACCTCAAAGTGATTGATGAATTGACTTGGCGAGGTACTGCCGTCGAATTGTGTGATTGTAGGGATCTTGTATTTTGGAGGAAATGGAACTTCCTTCCATTCAATCGGGTAAGGTTGCTTGATCCCTAATCTTTGCAGATTGTCTTTCTCTTTAAAAGCTTCAAATTGAGATCGCAAGAGCTTGACCGCTTCATTGGCATCTTCGGAAGATGAAGGAACAGGTTGAGACAGAGTGAGAGGAGGAGGAACAGCATGGTATGCACTACCCCCACAACCTGATTGGCTTGGTGTAGGTTGAGCTTGCACAGGAGGTATTTGAGGAGAGACTACCCCCAATCCTGTATTGATAGGTACTGATGATGCTATTATTTCAGGATTTGCAACTGGTACAGTTGGTGGTACTGCATGCTGAGTTGCCATGATAGAATGCATACTTGCGACCATTTCAGCCATGGTCTTCAGCTTGTCTTCTAATGCCGCTATCCGCTGGTCTTGATTAGATGAGTTGGAAGCGTCTGGATCATCGGTAACAGCATAAGCTGTCACCTCTCTGGGTACAGTGGAGGACATTGTTCTATCGGAACTTTCACTGTATGCATCATAGTCAGAGAAGGAGTCACCTTCCGGATGAGAAGCAGATAGGGGACTGGAAGGAAGAAGATTCCTTTGACCGATTGTTTCTCGGCTTCGGGATCGAGTATGTTGAAATACTCCTTCAGAAGATTCTTGGAGTAAATCTAGATACCGTTGACTTGGACGACGAGACTTGCCGTGTTTGCAATACTTCTTGCTTCCGGTATCTCGAGATGCCATATTGACAGAAGCGTATAATAGCTCATCTTCTGACATTGGTTCTGAATTAACAAAGTTCAAACGATCGAAGACAGATCGTTTTGTTGTTTGACAACAGTATTGGATGATAACTTTGTGATTGCAGTGATGATGATCAGATGATTGAACTGTAGCTGTTGGGATTTTATCCCGCTTTTGTCTGAGATGTTCCCGAAGATCAGGAACCTTGATAAGACGAGAAGAAGTCTGAGGAATGTATTCCTTGATAACATTTGGAACATGATTTTTGTTCTTCAAATGTTTTGTCCCTTGAGTGTACAGGGAAGTGCTCACTTCATTGGCGTAAGTGTTAGGATTTTTGATCCTGAAAGTTTGTTTCTGATGTTGTTTCACCTTTGGCATCGGCTGTTTGCGTTTTGCCGAAGTTGGTCTGTTGAGGTAGGCTCTTAGATCAGCAAATTCACCACCAGGGGCTTCTATTTGAGACACTAGCAGCTTCCCTTGTCTTGATCGGGAAATCTTGAGAGTAGGGAGATCTTGGAATTCTGCTACTGGGGTAGGCAGAATGCCTCTCTGATCAGTACAAGTTTTCTTAGTACGAAGGGAAGAGGAACCCTTGTTTAGAAGAATTGTACTGACAGGTGCCGAAGCACGTTCAGATTGATCTTCTACGGTAAAGACCGAAGAAGACTGAGAAAAGACCAAAGGGCCTTTTCCTTTTTGAGATGAAGGGTTAGCTAAAGAGCGTTTTCCTCTGTTGACTTCAGAGTCGTGAGACAAAGAAGCTTGAGGAAAGACTAAAGAGTCTTTTCCTTTGTTTGATGGGGCAAGAGGAATAGCCAAAAGACTACCCCCAGTGGATTGCACAGAGGCAATAGGGAGTTTGTGAGAGGAAGAGAGACTAGCTAAAGAGCCATCTCTCTTAGATTGCGCACACACAGGCTGCGCATGTGGAGTTCTTGCTATGGAGTTTTTATGCTGCATTTTAGTTGCTGGTTCATTGGACTGCGCAGGATGGATGGCAGCTAAATGTGCAAGAGGCAGAGGGGTCTTGCACTTAGACAAGGCAGAATATGAAGTATTATGTCCATTGATGGCAACAGATTGCGCAGGAGAAGAAGAGGCAATTTGCGCAACAGTAGACTGCGTACCAGTCTTAGCAGTAAAAACTGCAGACTGTGCAACATCTTCGACAGTAGGAGTAATGGACTGCGCAGCAGCTTTAGTGACCCACACCTTGCGCACTTTGCTTGTGGCAGGACTGGACTTGGATTTGATCATGTCTTCGTAGGCAGTCTGGTTGACCTTCACAACCAGAGTCTTCTGCGTCTTTCCGATAGACGCTACGTCACATTGAGTTGTCACTTTCTCGTTGGAGGAGAAAGTCGTCTCCAGCAGAGTCGCCATTTTGTTTGCAAAAACAAAAAAGAATGTTTATACAAACTTTTGTAATAGAAGAAGATTACAATTTGAATTCTGGGAAAGTACAACTGTAGAAATCCAATCTAGAAGACGATTGCTTTATCCCTTGGACGATATGAACTTTGAAGACAAAAACCTTTGAAGCTGATTGAAGACGAAAGTCTCTGATGAATTGAAGGCAGAAAGCCTCTGAAGAACTGAAGGCAAAAGCCTCTGAAGAATGCAGCAGCACTTTAGCAAGAACTCCTGAATTCTCTGAAGAGAATAATCTCTCTGTGTGTGATCTGATATGTATGTAATGGTCCCTTAAAATGAAGATTTGAAACTCTATTTATAGAGTTCTGGAAATAACTAACTTTCAGTTATTCTAGAATTGCGCAAGATGGATTGCGCAGGTCTTGGATTGCGCAACAGTGGACTGCACAGGCAGTTGCTTGATCATGGGCCACCTGTCTTGGACACTTGGCAAAACTTGATTGAAATGCGCATGGTCGTGCATAGGCAGTTACCACGTACTGAGAAATTGATGGCATGAAGGCCACGTATGCTTTTGTCAGTTGCTTTGATGGAGTGCGCAAGTATTAGACTGCGCATACTTCCGATTGTGCAAGGCTTACGTGGCGAGAGTCATCATTACCTGACAACCAAATCAAATCTCTGACAGCTGACAGGCACAAAAGACGAGGGAAACCGTTCGTTTCTCTGTGCTGCACAGTGCTCGAGGACAGCTGTCCAGCCTGGTGCGCAATCGACTTCCTGCGTAGTTCATGTATGCGCAATCTAGCTCCTGCGCCATCCACTTCATGCGCAGTCTAAGGCTTGCGCACTCCATCAAAGCAACTGACAAAAGCATACGTGGCCTTCATGCCATCAATTTCTCAGTACGTGGTAACTGCCTATGCATGACCATGCGCATTTCAATCAAGTTTTGCCAAGTATCCAAGACAGGTGGCCCATGATCAAGTAACTGCCTGCGCAGTCCACTACTGCGCAATCCAAGCCCTGCGCAATCCATCTTGCGCAATTCCAGAATAACTGAAAGTTAGTTATTTCCAGAACTCTATAAATAGAGTTTCAAGTCTTCATTTCAGGGGACGATCAAATACATATTAGATCACACACAAAGAGATTATTCTCTTCAGAGAGTTCAGGAGTTCTTGCCAAAGTGCTGTTGCATTCTTCAGAGGCTTTTGCCTTCAGTTCTACAGAGGCTTTCTGCCTTCGATTCATCAGAGACTTTCGTCTTCATCTGGACCAATACATACATATCAGATCACACACAGAGAGATTATTCTCTTCAGAGAATTCAGGAGTTCTTGCTAAAGTGCTGCTGCATTCTTCAGAGGCTTTTGCCTTCAGTTCTTCATAGGCTTTCTGCCTTCGATTCATCAGAGACTTTCGTCTTCAGCTTCAAAGGTTTTTGTCTTCAAAGTTCACATCGTCCAAGGGATAAAGCAATCGTCTTCTAGATTGGATTCCTACAGTTGTACTTTTCCAGAATTCAAATTGTAATCTTCTTCTTTTACAAAAGTTTGTATAAAACACTTTTTTGTTTTTGCAAACAAAATGGCGACTCTGCTGGGGACGACTTTCTCCTCCAACGAGAAAGTGACAACTCAATGTGACGTAGCGTCTATCGGAAAGACGCAGAAGACTCTGGTTGTGAAGGTCACCAGACTGCCTACGAAGACATGATCAAATCAAAATCCACTCCTGCCACAAGCAAAGTTCGCAAGGTGTGGGTTACCAAAGCTGCTGTGCAGTCCATCACTCCTACTGTCAAAGCTACTGCATAGTCTACAGATTTACTGCTAAGACTGATGCGCAGTCTACTGTTGCACAAACTTCCTCCCCTTCTCCTGCGCAACTTGTTGCCATCAATGGACAGAATACTTCATATTCTGCCTTGTCCAAGTGCAAGACCCCTCTGCCCCTTGCGCAATTGGCTGCCATCCATCTTGCGCAGTCCAATGAACCAGCAACTAAAATGCAGCATAAAAACTCCATAGCAAGAACTCCATATGCGCAATCTGTGTGTGCGCAATCTGAGAGAGATGGCTCTTTAGCTAGTCTCTCTTCCTTTCATAAACTTCCTGTTGCCCCTGCGCAATCCACTGGGGGTAGTCTTTTGGCTATTCCTCTTGCCACATCAAACAAAGGAAAAGACTCTTTAGTCTTTCCTCAAGCTTCTTTGTCTCAGAACTTAGAAGTCAACAGAGGGAAACGCTCTTTAGCTAACCCTTCATCTCAAAAAGGAAAAAGCCATTTGGTCTTTTCTCAGTCTTCTTCGATCTTTACCGTAGAAGATCAATCTGAACGTGCTTCGGCACCTGTCAGTATAATTCTTCTAAACAAGGGTTCTTCTTCCCTTCGTACTAAGAAAACTTGTACTGATCAAAGAGGTATTCTGCCTACTCCAGTAGCAGAATTTCAAGATCTCCCTACTCTCAAGATTTTTCGATCAAGACAAGGAAGTTGCTAGTGTCTCAAACAGAAGCCCCTGGTGGTGAATTTGCTGATCTAAGAGCCTATCTCAACAGACCAACTTCGGCAAAACGCAAACAGCCGATGCCAAAGGTGAAACAACATCAGAAGCAAACTTCCAGGATCAAAAATCCTAATACTTATGCCAATGAAGTGAGCACTTCTCAGTACACTCCAGGGACAAAACATTTGAAGAACAAAAATCATGTTCCAAATGTTATCAAGGAATACATTCCTCAAACTTCTTCTCATCTTACCATGGTTCCTGATCTTCGGGAACATCTCAGACAAAAGCGGGACAAAATCCCAATTTCTACAGTTCAGTCATCTGATCATCATTGCAATCACAAAGTCATCATCCAATGTTGTTGTCAAACAACAAAACGATCTGTCTTCGATCGTTTGAACTTTGTTAATTCAGAACCGATGTCAGAAGATGAGCTATTATACGCTTCTGTCAATATGGCATCCCGAGACACAGGGAGTAAGAAGTATTGTAAATACGGCAAGTCTCGTCGTCCAAGTCAACGGTATCTAGATTTACTCCAAGAATCTTCTGAAGGAGTATTTCGACATACTCGATCTCGAAGCCGAGAAACAATCGGTCAAAGGAATCTTCTTCCTTCCAGTCCTCTATCTGCTTCTCATCCAGAAGATGACTCCTTCTCTGACTATGATGCATACAGTGAAAGTTCCGATAGAACAATGTCCTCCACTGTACCCAAAGAGGTGACAGCTTATGTTGTTACTGATGATCCAGACGCTTCCAGCTCATCTAATCAAGACCAGCGGATAGCGGCATTAGAAGACAAGTTGAAGACCATGGCTGAAATGGTCGCCAGTATGCATTCTATCATGGCAGCTCAACATGCAGTACCATCAACTGTACCAGTTGCAAATCCTGAAATAATAGCATCATCAGTACCTATCAATACAGGATTGGGGGTAGCCTCTCCTCAAATACCTCCTGTGCAAGCTCAACCTACACCAAGCCAATCAGGTGCTGGGGGTAGTGCATACCATGCTGTTCCTCCTCCATACTCTGTCTCAACCTGTTCCTTCATCTTCCGAAGATGCCAATGAAGCGGTCAAGCTCTTGCGATCTCAATTTGAGACTTTCAAGAGAAAGACAATATGCAAAGATTGGGGATCAAGCAACCCTACCCAATTGAATGGAAAGAAGTTCTATTTCCTCCAAAATACAAGATCCCTACAATCACACAATTCGACGGCAGTACCTCGCCAAGTCAATTCATCAATCACTTCGAGGTAATGACCGTTCAGCTTCAACCTAATGACGCTCTTCTTACCAGAATGTTCGTCGGCTGTTTAGCAGGCGTAGCATACGACTGGTATAGAAGTTTGCCAGATGGTAGTATCACTTCTTTCTCTGGTCTCAAACAAATCTTTCTAGAAAGATTCTATGGGTATCAACGACATGACCATGTCAACTCTCAATAAAATCAAGTAGAAGCATAATGAAACTACTGAAAGTTTCATTGAGAGATTCCGTCGAGAAGCTCTAAAGATGCCTCCAGGAACCGGCCGCCATAACTATTGATACCTGCAAGGCAAATCTCCTGCCTATCATTAGTATGTGGACTGGTTCAACATAGTTTCAGGACTGGCCATCTTTCATCGTCAACGCTAAAGCTGCAGAAGTTAGCGCTGATAAATTCAAACAATTGGGGGTACATATGTCTAACCCTGATCGAGAGGAGCATCAGACATCAAGCAGCGGCAATCGCCAAAACAACCGCAAGAACAAAGATACTTTGAACATCAACCTACAAAGCAAAGAATCTTTGGTAGTCAATGTGGCTCCATCTGCTTCCACCTCTACTCCTGCTGCAATTCCATCAAGGGAACCTCGACCCAAAGTAGAATATTCCTTTGATGAGAATGACACCGCAAGCATCTTTGAGTGTTTACTCAAAAGTAACAAGATCCAGCTTCCCGATCCGAAGAAGCCTGATGAAGTTGGCAAGACTGATCATCCAAAATATTGTGTCTATCACAGATTTGTTGGACATCCTACTCGAGCATGCTATGTGCTCAAAGGTAAAATCCAAGAGTTGGTCAATGCTGGTGTTGTCACTCTCCAACAAGATGAAAAGACTGTGACTGCAAACATGGTCTCAGTTCAATTCGGAGACTTTCCTCCTCAGATGGTGCAACACGGCGTCATTCCATCCCTAAAGCTACTCTTGAGATTGAGAATCTCCCTCCTCCTCAAAATGAAGGCCTTGTCCCATTATCTCTTGATAATGGTGAGATCTTGTGGATCATCCTGATCTCGCTTCTGAATTTGAAGTCTCCTCTTCTAAGAAGAAAGATCGTTCTAAAGGCAAGATAAAGACTTGCAACATGGTGTCCTTTGACCCTACAAATGAAGAAGAAATCTTGATGGGCACCAGATCAGGGAAAGCCTATTTATGAGAAGTTCCTGAAGTTCCAGAGAATTCTGCTTCCTCTTCAGAATCTACTCCAGTGCAACCTGCTTCCACTGAGGAGAATCCTTCTACATCTACACCAGTTGTAGTGTCCATTCCTCCCAAACCTACAGCAGTTGACAAGGGCAAGCAACAAGCCGCTTTGACCAACCTTTGAAGAAGTCATCTCCTACAGGACTTGAAAAGCCTTATAACTTCGACATTTTGGCTCAACTAGCTAATACACCAGGCAGATTGTCAATTTTCGAGCTCTTGCGCCTCTCCAAAGAGACTCGAGAAACTCTGAGCGAAGCCCTGATGCAAGCAGAAACCTGCTTGACCCTCCTCAAGAAGCCGGAAGCAGGGCCAGTTTCTTGCTTACATTGTCATAGTGTTTTGGAATTGATCCCAAACATTACCTTCACGCAGGACGATGCTGCTGGAAGATAATCGACATGACCGTCCTCTATATTACACAGGCTATGTCGATTCTATGAAGGTTGATCGTCTACTGATTGATCCTGGATCCTCTCTCAGCATCATGCCGAGGACTATGCTGGATGCACTGAAATACCTGTGCATAGTCTTTCTGCTACCATCACTACCATTTTGGGATTCAACCAAGGCAAAAGTGAACCTCTGGGCAAGATTCGCCTGAAACTCCAAATAGGCAATCTTCGCACTAAGGTTACCTTTTATATCATTGACAATCACGGCTGTTCATACAACGCTCTTTTGGGGAGGCCATTCTTACATGAGCATAATATTGTTCCTTCCACTCTTCATCAATGCTTCAAATATGTTGATGACAATGGAGAGGTCCAAAAGGAGGTTGCCGATATCTACCCTTTCAAAGGTGTCGAAGCATATTGCAACGATGCTCGAATGTACAAGGAGGAATTCATGAAGGTCGTTCTGTCTCTAGACACTGAAGAAGAGCAAGAAGCAACGCCTAATGAAACCCTCATCATACCCGTTAAAGGGCGGGTTTCTCATCCCCAATCTTCTAAACCATTGGCTATGCATTTGCCAATTCAGAAACAGCCAATTGATGATGGTCAAAGGGAGCTCACCTCCTCTGAGCCACTTGTTATCGACTTACGTCGTAACAAGGACAAAAAGCAGCTCACTTCTTCTTAGCCACTTGTTATTAATGACAAGGATAAAAGGGAGCCCACCTCCTCTGAGCCGCTTGTTATCGATCTCCGTCGTAACAAGTCTACTACTCCACGTTCTACTTCTCCCCCTCTTGTAATCGATCTGACCAAGTCTGTTAAGACTAAAGGTCCTGTTGTAAATACCACTGTGTATATCAATAAAAATGTATCTCCTTTCCAGTATATTGATGTTATCTATTATACTAAGTATTATTTGGAAATGTTAGATAGCTTCCAATCATTCACAATGGGAGTCGTACAAGCTTTTCAGACGGAAGTCTCACTTGAACATCCAGAGAAGTCATACTTTGTCGTTCCTTCTCGAAAGAAAGGCGAAAGTCCAATACTTTTTAGTAAAGGACCAGAACAGAAGTTCAGCTACACGGATGATAGCAAGATTAACGATACTGGACATCTTCAACTCCGTCGTTACAGTCAACAATCAAAAGACATCATCCGAAAGATGGGTTACGACTTCAAAAGTGGCCTAATTATGGCAAAGGAAGGCGAACTCCTGTTCGTACAGCTGTTCCATATGGAAAGTCTGAAATGTACCACAGCAGGACCAATAGAGGGCTAGGATATGCTTCTCCTCCGGTGTTATCCCCAGCAGTCTCCGAATCTGATAGTGACGAACGTTCTAATTCTTCTGATTCCAGATCATGGGATTCTAACACCAGCATTGGTCAAATTCATCGGCTGACCGTATCTTCTAACATGGTCACCGCTGAGTTTCCAGAAGGATATGACGAAGACATTGAAGATTATCCTGAAATTGATCCCTGGGCTCAAAGAATGGATAATCAATGAGAGCTTCGATTTGAGCAAAGAGAACCTCCTACTGAAGATCAATTAGTTCAAGTTGATGTTGGACAAAACGGGTCAACTCGTCCAATATTCATCAGCAAGAATCTTCCAGAAGCTGATAAGCAGGAGTTAATCCTTCTTATTCAAGAATACATCGATGTCTTTGCCTAGAGTTATGAAGACATGCCAGGTCTAAATCCCAAAGTTGCTTACCTAAATCCATCCGATGGTTCGTCCATTCATCTTTCATCCATTTCATAGTTCATCCATTTATTACAATCATTTGACGATTCATTTCGTTCATTCGACGATTCATTTCGTTCATTCGACGATTCATCTCGTTCATTCGACGATTCATTTCGTTCATATCAGCAACTTGTCATATTTTTGATTAAGTTGTCCATTGAAATAATCATATTTGACCAATTATATTCTGCCATGTCCATATTACCTCTGAGCAGATATAATGAATATTGTTATTTTCTAAATCATGAAATATATCATGTCCTGTACCTCTGAATATATTTTCTATCGCTATTATTTATATCTGAACAAGATATGCAGCAAATAATAGATCCACAACAAAATGTCTTTTTATTAAATCAAGATTTAAAGACATTACAAGATGTTCATACTTCAAAAAAGCAAAAAGATAAACAGTCTTTTTAGACTGGTGGTTTCGTCAGATTCGTAATTTGTTGCTTGAGGGTTTGTAGTCGTTCTTCACGAGATTCTATCACTCGTCTTCTGGCCTCCTCCATCCCAGATACTTCATTAAAAGTGGGCATGGTCACCATCCGGCGAGTGACTTCGGCGTGATGAGCCGCTGTGCATTCTTCTCTCTCCTGAAGCAAAGTATTGATTTGTTGAATGGCATTCTCGTGCTCAACAACTTCGCTTTCTAGTTCTTGGATGCGAGCCATCTCCGCTCTCAAATCAGCAATTCTTTTTCCTTTCCTCTCAGCAATCATCGATACAGTTTCCACCTTGGAATTGTACTCAGCAGACTGGGCAGCGAAAGAGTCCAAAAGATTTTGAAGGTTCACTCTTTCAATTGTGGCCTCCTGAGACATTTTCTCAAATTCGGCCTGTATCAAGGACTCAGTATTTCCTCGGTTCCGCTCCCTGTAGCTCTTGATAGAAACCTCCAGCTCGTTTATAACATGTTCAAGGAAAGTGGCCTGACCCTCGTCGCCTTGAACACGAATAGCACTTATCAGGAAAGAAGTTGGATTTCTGACAGTGTCAAAGTCAGTATCCTCTTTCTCCATCATCCTGTTTACCAGAGATCCCAAAGAATCAAAGAAACATCTGGTAAAAGTTCCAATGATATACTGGTTCGTTGCCATAGCACCAGGAGTTGCAGCTACTCCTGATGAAGATGAAGGTGCAGAACGCTCAACTTCTTGCACTCTGACAGAAGGTTCTTTGAACAGAGGGGCCAGTGTAGAGCTGGATCCTTCTTTTGGTTCTTCTACAAAACAGATGAATTCAATCATTTCATGCTAATAACTATCAAGAGATCAAAGAGATTAAAGCAGCCTTACCGGTTACAGGCCTATCAGTTGTCGGAACAACTTCTAAGCTAGCAGCAGTAGCCTCAGACATGATCATCTGGCTACTACTGCTTCTGAGCCGCAGGTCAAATGTTGATTGCGCCTATCGGTGTTGCCAGCATAATATCCATACAGATAATGAGCTGACGAAGAAGATCCAAGCTCTGTGTGGACAAAGACAAAAGATGTCAATTATCAATCTATTCGAATAAGATTGTTAAAAGTCATTCTATACCTCGAGGAGCAACATTTTGAGATTCTTCTGGAGCTGCTTCTCCCTCTGCTGTCTCCACGGGAGATCCTTGTACTTCAACATCAGCATTTGAAGTGTCATCAACGGGAGCCACCTCTTCAGCATCCTTTGGAGGATTCAGGGTAGCCTCAGCAACTTCAGCAGCCATCTCCTCCGTATCCTTCTCAGGATTTGGAAGGTCATCGGCTACTTCAGGAGCCACTTCTTCAAGGACTTGATCAGGATCTGCTGTATCATCAACAGCTTCTTCGTCATCATCTTCAGAGGAAGAATTCTCCTCTTCTTCTTCATCATCATCTTCTGGTACTTCTGCGATAGCAGAGGTAGTAGCTTCATAATCACCAAAGTCGCAGCCGTCCAGTGCTGCGATCATCTCACGATCTTCTTCTTCACGAAGAGTCCTGGGAGAAGCAGAAGGTTGGGTAGTCTCTGCTACCAGTGGAAGAGTTTGCAAAGCTGCCAGTTCTGTTTCTATGACAGTTGGCCTAAGTTCTATAGTCTCTTGTCCCTGACTAGCTTCCGCTCTAGTCTCAGTAATATCAATTCTCTGCTCTGGGCTGAGGTTTTCCTGAGCAGGTGTGGATGATCCCATTGTGATTCCAGCAGCAGCGTTAGCCACGACTGAAGATAAAATGGGTCTTGGAGAAGTGATTGTTTTCTTTCTTCTATGAGCTAGTTTCTTTCTGCGTAGAGGTCTCTCAGGACTTTCTACGTCTACAATTTCTTCTTGCCTCCGCAGAGAAGTAGGGGTTGTTACTTCCGGTTGAGCCAATTCAATCAAAGTTCGAGATTGTGATCTCGTAGTAACTCTTTCTGAGGAGTGCTCCAAGATCAACTTTTTCTTAGCAGGAGGGGAGGAAGGTGCTCCTCTCGCTCTCTTCTTCTTCCTTGGCTGGAGATTTAACAACTTTTAGAGAAATCCTCAAAGGTGGATTAATCTCTTCAGGAAAATCTGCTTCTCTTGAAGCCTCTAAAGGAATATCTGTCGGTTCAAGTTCTTCATCATTGTTTGGATCTATTGTATCAATGGCTCCTCTCTTTAGACGTTTCCTGATGTAAAACTGTCAAGAAGGCTAAAAATTTAGCAAACGTATTTGCTGATATGTAAAAAACTGAGGTGTGTAGATAGCATCATTGGGCCTTGATTATTCTTTGGAGGCATCGAGAACATAGTCCTTGTATCTCGAGCATTGAAATAGGCCCATGCTCTGGCACCATCAATCAAATGACCTTTTCCTTGCAGACAAGTTATGGCATTGCCTACATGGAATTGGTCATAACCGAATTGGCGAGCAAAGCGGCTTGGTAAATACGGCTCTAGAAAACATTCTTCTTCAAATCTACATACTAAATGAGATGGCCTGATGGTCCTCAGCCATTCAAATGTTGATCGACCCAGGGGCTGCCTTCCAACATCAATTAAGTTCGTCGACATATTCTCATATCCGGCTGGAGGAGGAGTGCAGAAGAAGCTCCATCCTTTCCCAAGGTTTAGTACACGTCTGCAATCTCTCAGACTGGTGTATATCCATTTGCTTTGGGAGAATCTTCTTAAAAAGCTGCCGCCAACTGCTCCCATGGCAGGGTGCATCAATGACTGATGGTGTAAGAGTAACCATCCAAATAAATAAGTATAAGGCAGTTCCAATCTAGGGAAGCTGTCCTTATCTCCTTTACATTTCAGCATTGAGTCTACGTATAGACGAAGACCTGCATTTATCTTACAAGTCACCGCTGATAGTAGATCTACCCGGTAGCCGAAGACTAACCGGACAGCAGCAAAGAGTACGCCGCGATGGAAACGGTCTACGGCGCTTGCTCCAGGCACCACAAACCGTCGGGGTCTATAACCCATTCTGATAAAGCTTTCAACAGTATCTCCAGTCCTGAGCGGAGGATACTGGTGGTCATCATCGACTCTGATATCCCGTCTTTTACTTTCTTCCATCAAACCCAGCACTTCACTATGGCTGAAGCATTGAAAGAAAGTCGGGTTACAAGCCTCATGTTCCTTAACCTTCTTCTCTATGATATGCTTAAGGAACAGATAAGCTAACCACTTTGAAGTATAACAAATGCCAGCAGAACCACTTTTATAAAGCAGTGAGCATATATTGTAGTGGCGTAGCAGTTCATCAAAGACTGCTACCATCTCTGAGTTTTCTTTGCGAAGCCTTTCCAACTCATCATTTGTTGGAACATATTCTTCATAAGGAAAATCTCCTGTGGGTAAACATGAGATATACTTCATCTCATGGAGGGCCAGTCCAATCTCCCTGCAGGGTGTCATGAATGTTCCCGTTCTGAAGTTGTACCTCTCTGTTAAAGCCAGAAACAGATGAGGGTTTGGACGGAATCCGTACACAGTGGCGTATATTGCATCATATAACTCAATCTGCTTCAATTTGTCTTCAAATTGAACCAGTATCCAATTGGCTATACTGCTCCATCTCTTGAGATCTGGATTCACCAAACCTATTAATCGGATATCTTGGTCTGGATATCTCCCCCCGGCTTTCGCAAATTCATTTGCAAATATTGGGATCTCTGTAACTTCGTAGTAGAGAAGAGTTCTCTGGAGGAATACAACCTGGTTTCAATCCTCTCAATACAGTGTTGTAAGTTGCAGAAGAGCTGTAGAACATGTCCCTGTTATTGGACCTTTCTTAGCACAGATCTTCCATGTTCTTGCTTGTTGAAGAGGGGTAATGTCCCATTCCATTTTCCTGGGATAGCTGGCATGAGCATACCGTGTCAGAGGAAGACATCTAGCAATGTCAGGTAATAAGATCAGCTTATCCTGCCTCTGAAAGATTCTCTGCTCAAAACGGAGCCTCGGCTGAGAACTTTTATCAATGGCCTCGCCAAACAGAAACATAGGTTTCTTATGGGTAATAGCATCAGCTGACTGCAAAAGTTGTCCATTTATCAGACTCAGAAGAGTTTCATTGTCATGTGCTGTCAGTATGGCCTGACGGAGGATGGCAGTGCGTACTGAGGAAAGTGCACATGTGACAAATCTTCTTTGTATTCAGACTCAGACAGAGTTCCCACAAAGTGTTCATAGTCTGGATCTTCCCTGGTCTCAACTGCATCAAAATAGATCAAGATCAGTACAAATCAATGCAAGTCAAAAACTCTGTCAGATTGCGCAAATCTTCATATTGCGCAAACCTTAAACTGAGCTGGTATAGCTTGCGCAGTGATCAGATTGCGCTGATAAAGTAAGCGCAGTTCAACAGTTTGCGCAGGCTTTCCTGCGCAAATCAATCGATTGCGCTGGCTTTCTGCCAGCGCAATTCAACAGATTGCGCAGGATGTGCGGTCTCAACAGTTTTATGCAACCAAAACCCTAAAAAGGGTGGCGCAGTATGAACTCATCTCTAAAAAGAGATGAGTTTCGAAGATCAAAGAAGTCAAAACCCTAAAAAGGGTTTTCGATCAAGTCCAACAACCTCGCAGCGCAGGATGCGCGGTCTCATGACGAGAAGCACGTGGCGCGGTTCGAAATGACTCGGCGGGGGCCTTGCCCTTGTCGGCGGCGGTGGAGGATCGTCCGGGTGCCATTGGTCGTCGAAGAAGAAGACTGGTTGCAAAGAACTCGAAAACTTTTCTCTCAAACACAAATGAATGCAAGTAAAGAATTATCAAGTACGAAGAGACTATTTATAGTTTTCGAATGCGAAACGGCTGCCCCAGATTGCGCCTAAGACTGCGCACAACTCCGATTGCACAGACAGCTCACTTACATGCGCAACTTGATTTGAATATCATAATTCAAAGTATTTTGAAACTTTGAATCAAATCAACTTTCGAAAACTTTGAAGGGGGTCTTGTAGGTCCTAAAAAATCAAGTTGCATCAATCAACAAAGTCAAAAAATCAAGATATGCACCATTCAAGTGAACTGCACAGACAACAGATTGCGCAGCTCACAGTTTGCGCAAGCCAGACTGCGCACACTTTCGATTGCACAAGGCTTACGTGGCGAGAGTCATCATTACCTGACAACCAAATCAAATCTCTGACAGCTGACAGGCGCAAAAGACGAGAAAACCGTTCGTTTCTCTGTGCAGCACAGTGCTCGAGGACAGCTGTCCAGCCTGGTGCGCAATCGACTTCCTGCGCAGTTCATGTATGCGCAATCTAGCTCCTGCACCATCCACTTCATGCGCAGTCTAAGGCTTGCGCACTCCATCAAAGCAACTGACAAAAGCATACATGGCCTTCATGCCATCAATTTCTCAGTACGCGGTAACTGCCTATGCACGACCATGCGCATTTCAATCAAGTTTTGCCAAGTGTCCAAGACAGGTGGCCCATGATCAAGTAACTGCCTGCGCAGTCCACTACTGCGCAATCCAAGCCCTGCGCAATCCATCTTGCGCAATTCCAGAATAACTGAAAGTTAGTTATTTCCAGAACTCTATAAATAGAGTTTCAAGTCTTCATTTCAGGGGACGATCATATACATATCAGATCACACACAGAGAGATTATTCTCTTCAGAGAGTTCAGGAGTTCTTGCCAAAGTGCTGCTGCATTCTTCAGAGGCTTTTGCCTTCAGTTCTACAGAGGCTTTTTGCCTTCGATTCATCAGAGACTTTCATCTTCAGCTGGACCAATACATACATATCAGATCACACACAGAGAGATTATTCTCTTCAGAGAATTCAGGAGTTCTTGCTAAAGTGCTGCTGCATTCTTCAGAGGCTTTTGCCTTCAATTCTTCAGAGGCTTTCTGCCTTCGATTCATCAGAGACTTTCGTCTTCAGCTTCAAAGGTTTTCGTCTTCAAAGTTCACATCGTCCAAGGGATAAAGCAAACGTCTTCTAGATTGGATTCCTACAGTTGTACTTTTCCAGAATTCAAATTGTAATCTTCTTCTTTTACAAAAGTTTGTATAAAACACTTTTTTGTTTTTGCAAACATCTGCTGAGATGGCATCCTCCGTGCCCTCGAAACGACGGGGGTTGTACTTGCAAAATCTGGTTGATGCTCCTGAATCTGGCCTTGCCCCTCTTTCCAAAGCCGTCTGTAATCCTTGGTTGAGCAACACATTCTGCTCTTGTAGCTGAGTGTGCATGCGTTGCTGGGCCAACATCTGATGCTGCTGAGTAGCCATCATCCCTCTCATGATTTCCAGAAGGACTGGTGTGTCCACCTCCACTGGAGTAGGTGGAACTATGGGTGGTGTTGGAACTTCCGGATACTGCGGTTCCACTATCACTTCTTCTTGGATAGTCTCCTGAGGTAATACCGACCCTTGTTGCTGACTAACCTGGTCATGTTGCCCTTGTTGTCCTTGTTGTTGCTGCCCAGCTCTGACTGATGCGGACGAAGTGTCCCTAAGAAAAGTGACAAGAGAACAATCAAACAACCGGACATGAAGGATCAATGAAGTCAAAGGATACCGGAATGTCAAGCAAGGGTTGAGAACAACGAATCATGAGATCAAGGGGGAACACGTGTGATTGAGACATCCTATAAATCAAAACACCCCACAAGTCTGAAATCAGACATGCGTGGGCTACCACTAAAACCTTGTCACGCCCCAGAACCAGAATACTGGAGAGCGGAGGAATGACTCAGCCAGCTACGTATTACGGGTAGAAGAATACCGTATAATACGATCAAAGCTGTCTAACCAGACGAGGGGGTGCATGCTACATGAAAGTCTTACTACGGTCACTTCACATCTATTGTCTCAATCGTTCAAACAAGAAACAGTAATAGAGAACATGTAAGATAAAGCAGTAAGGCATCCCAGACGCTTAAATCAAAATTTTCTTGAGATCTGGCTTTACAAAACATAGCCAGATGATATAGCAATATATACACAATTGTTATCAGCCGCAGTCTGACTTAATTACAATCATGTAAAAGTAAGTACAAGACAATCCGACTAACATGTCGGTGCCAAACGGCTAAGTATAAGGTAAACAACAAAACGAGTGGTGAAGTAAGGAACCCACTCGAGTCCTCCTGCGATCATCCCTCTAGTATTGACCATCTTGGAGGTGGAAGTAGGCTGAATCCTCGGGAACCGGCTCTAAATCTGGCCATGCAAAACCAGAAAGGTTAGACCTCTAATAGCAAGTACCACAAGGAAGCACGATATGAAGGATTAAACCAGTAGTAAGAGAATATAATAATAGATCTCTGCTTTCCACTAGGATTCACATAACATTACGACACTTCGAGCCAACCTCCCAACCAAATAAGTACATAAGTTGGGCCGTCATGTCCTGACATTCTGATCATCCCAGTTAGGCAACAGAGTAGATACAGTACAAAACAAATCATCTTGAACGGCCAATCAACTCCTACGGCTTGCTATTGTGAGTCCCAAGTTATCCTGGAATTATGCAATAAGGATTCCTCAGTTCTTACTATGAGCGAGCAAGGCTAGTCTATCCAGTCAATCAATTGCGCCAATCATGAATTAGACGAGTCCCAGCGGGACGCCCGTCATCAATATACAATATACAATAATAATATAAGCAGATACGCTCCCTGCCCGTGTGGCAGGTTTACAGTATCTGTGGGAACTAGTCGGCCTGTCGGGCACTACTAGTCCCAAGAGGGCTGCCATGTAAGAACTCGGAAATCCATTCTCTCCATGTCATCATTATTTTATTTGACTTAATAGTCTCTACGTTGAGTGAAGTCCCATGCCGTGGATCATGGTCATTCAGAATGAGTACTTCCGTACAAGTACGATATGGCCAACTCTACAACGATGCCCGTGCGGTTAGGTTGTAGGTCTTACATAGCGTAATGCAACAATTAAAACTAACCACGAAATAATCATGCCTTGACCATAAAGTACACATGCTGCTCTGTAACGAAGTAAATAAATAAATTAATTGAAGCACATGCCTGTATGACAATATTCGGGATTGGCTAGTCGATTACAATAGTCCATAACATGAACGTGTATCATTCATTTAATTCAATAAGACGACTAGCCAGTCTCTTAGTTCCAACTAGGAACGCATGATCAATTTTAGTCAAGATAGCCATCATTATCAATGGTGACAAGGCATGAAGTCAATCAGTATTAAATGGGGTCGAGTCTATAACTCTCATGGTTAAGTTCCAGTCTCACTGGGTATCCATAAACCAATCAAGACACAGGGGACGTTCTTCACAACCATATGTATTAAAGATATTAACATACTAAGATTATCGAGTTTATGCAAAAAAGCATAAGGATATAATAGGAGAAGTATCATGTCACTATTAAATGAATAAATTATAGAGCAATAGAAACACCAAGGTTAAATTACACCAAGGTCAGATGCTAAGGCCAATCAAGTCACGCCAAGTTTAGTATGAAGGAGTAAGCGTATAAAGTGATACGCCAAGGTTAGTCTATAGGAGTGGGCGTGACTAAAAATTCACGCAGCACGCACAGCGTGAGCGTGACTAAAAATACACGCACGCACGCACAGCGTGGGCGTGACTAAAAATATACGCACGCACGCACAGCGTGGGCGTGACTAAAAATTCACGCACACACGTACAGCGTGGGCGTGACTAAAAATACACGCTGACACGTAAGAACGTGAGCGTGACTAAAAATACACGCTGACACGTAAGAACGTGAGCGAGACTAAAAATACACGCTAACACGTAAGAACGTGAGCGTGACTAAAAATACACGCTGACACGTAAGAACGTGAGCGTGACAGGGGTGATGTTTACGCGAGCACGTTAAGACGTGAGCGTACAACATCTATCAAACTCCAAGTCCTATGGAGCCTTCGTTCCAAGCCAGAAATGAGCTTTCCATGGTTAAGAATGGTGTAGAATGAGAAGCTCTACCACATGGAACTATCCATTTCCGAAAACACGCCAGTTTGATGGATCAAAACCCATGAACAACCGAAAATACAACAACTTAGATCTGTAAGAAACGAGCCAAAGAAATCAAAAATGCTAAGTTCTAAACTTCCTTAGGATCATGAGAGGAAGACAAATGAACCATAAAAATGGGTTCACATGAAGAAGCAAGATGTACTTGCCTACTACTGGTAGGTGGGGAGAGTGATGAATGAAGAAGAAGAAGAAGAAGAAGTAATGGTGAAGGAGAGTTATGAAGAGAGAGAAAGGGGATGGGAGATTAAATAGAAGGGGTGGTGGTAGGTGGGTTCGGTTCATGGTCCATTCCAAACGGTTCGGTTGAACCATCATGAACCCGGCCAAGCCGAACCCAAAGCAGGACTACAGCAGAGAATAAAAGCAGGAAATAAAATGCAGGAAATAAAACGTAGATAATTAATTAACATGAGATTAAAGGAATTTAAATACAGGATAATACACGAAATATTAAATAAATACATTCGAATAATACATGTATAAAAATACGCATTCTGGGAACGGGGAGTGACAGTGATGGGCGACTTTAACGCTATGCTAACAGAGGATGAAAAGATCGGTGGACGACAGGTTCCGGCCCCTATCCTTGCGGATTTCCAAGATTGTTTGTTATCTTCAGGTATGATTTGCATGGCGAGGACTGGACACACTTGGAGCTGGAGCAACAGCTCCGTGCATAACCGAGTTGTCTGTCAACTCGATAGAGTTCTTTGCAATAACTCCTGGCTAGCAACCTTCCCAGACGTCAAAGCGGAGGGTTTACCTAGCGGCACCAGTGATCATACCCCTCTTCTGGTTCAGATCCACCCGGCCTCGAGGTCGCGACGCCGCCCATTTCGCTTTAACAATGCGTGGTCTATGATGGCTGGCTACGATGAAGTAGTAGAGGGTGGGCTCGGCTTGCCGATCTCGGGTACCCCCCAATATTGTCTCCTCTATCGTTTGAAACATGTCAAGGCTGCTCTGAAGAGGTAGAATCGGGACCGACCGGCTGACAGCTGCGATTCTATTGAAAAGGAGCTTCATTCTATTCAAGTTCAGGTACAAGCTAACCACTTAAATCCTGTGCTCGCTAATAGGGAACTGGAGCTTCAAGAAATGGTGCGACAGCTGCGCTTTCAAGAGGAATTACAACTCCAACAACGAGCTAAGTGCTCGTGGCTGAAGGATGGTGATCGATGTTCGAAGTTCTTCCACGCGTTGGTGAAGGCCCGTCAACACAGAAACTCGATTGGTCCTTTGTTTGACATTGGAGGTAACCTGATTAATAATGATAAAGAGATAGAAGAAGAGGCCATCAGGTACTACACACTCCTTTACAATCAATCTGACTATTCTGATACTTTTCCAGATATTATTTGCAAAAGGTTAGTGACAGAGAAAGGGAATGACCTTCTCCGTAAAGAGGTGACCCTTGAGGAAATTAATGATATTATCGCTAACGCTGATCCTAATAAGTCGCCAGGACCAGATGGATTTAATGATGCTTTCTATAAAAGACATTGGAGTAGATTGAAATTCCATGTGCTACAGGTTGTGCGGGACATCTTCAAAACCGGGCGGCTTATAAAAGAAATCAACCATACTTTTTGACCTTGATACCCAAGAAGGAGGGTGCTACTACGGATCTTGGAGACTTTCTACCAATTTCATGTTGCAACTTTCTATACAAAATTATTACTCATATCATGTGTAAAATGCAGGTGATTTTGAAGGGATTGATTTCGGACAACCAAGCAGCATTTATTAAAGGCAGGTCAATTGCAGAAAATTGCCTGCTCGCGCATTAACTTGTTCGCGACTTCAATGAAGGGAAGGAAGAAAAGGATGCATCAAATTAGATCTTCGCAAAGCATGATATGGTTAATCGGAAATTCGTTTGTCAAATGCTTTGTAGCATGGGATTTGACGAATGGTGGGTGGCGCGAATCCATGAGTGTATCACTTCTCCGACCTTCTCTATCCTCATTAAAGGGCAGCCTTGCGGATCCTTCGGCAGCAATTGAGGCATAAGGCAGGGCGATCCTTTGTCCCCATATTTATTCACAGTTGTAATGGAGCACTTCAGTTGTCTGATGGATATCGCCGTTCACAAGAAGCAGATCTGGCCCCTCTTCCATAAGGTACAACCACCTATCTCACATTTGATATACGCTGATGATCTGTTGGTTTTTATTGAGCCCTCTGAGAGCAGTATCAACTCCCTGAATGGAGTTCTAGAGGAGTTTGGCAAGACCTCGGGTTTGCGGATTAATAGAGACAAGAGCCAGATTCATTTAAATCGAGATTGCCCAGAGAAGGATAAATGGTCGCAAATGCTGCAGATCGAGAGAGGACAACTCCTGTCCGAAACCTTGGTCTCCCGCTTTCTATCAATTGTGCTCGGTTTACTGATTGCCATGGATTGCTCCAGCAAGTCCAGTCCAAATTGGAAGGTTGGCAATCCCAACTATTGTCGTTTGGAGGCCGCATAGAACTCATTCGGTCCGTGATCTTTGCCATATCCAACTATTGGCTGCAAGCTATCTATGTGCCTGACAAGACCATCCAGAAGATTGAGAAACTCTGTGCGAACTTTATTTGGAGAGGGGGGATTACACACAATTGGATGGGAGGAATTGGCCCACCCGGTAGAGAAGGGAGGGCGGCATCCGATCTTTACGCACTCTCGGGACGTCGCTCTTTATAAATTGGCTTGGCGTTTAATTGAGAGTAATTCCCTGTGGGCGCGGTGGACAAGAATAGGTACCAAAGGCAAAGCAACTTCTGGGTTCAAGACATCGACAACAACTCGGTTACTTACAAGAACATCCTTCGTTTGCGTCCTGTTTTGAAGAATCGAGTGGTTCGGGTTATGGTGATGGTTATACCAACCTTTGGTTTGATCCATGGCTTAATCATACAAATCTGGTGGGGCGGGCGGGATGGCCGATGTTCGACCTCATCGGGAGAGACGAGCCCTTATCGGTGCTGATCTCCAACAACCAGTGGCAGGTGGGTAACCGACCGGTTGGGCTGCTATTTCGGAACGAAATCGAGGCCATTCCCCTTCACATGGAGGATTCGGCGGATAGATGGGAATGGTGGGGATAACTGATGGCGTATTCTCCTTTAAGGATGTATATGAGTGGACGCGGAGGCGAGGAACGACGGTGGAGTGGGCAGAGGTGATTTGGAGGTAGGGAGCGGCAAAGAAGATGAAGCTTTGCATACAAAGCTATCCGAAATAGGTTACGACGAAAGGGAACGGTTGCATAGAATAGGGATCGTGGTGGGTAGCATGGAGTGTGTACTATGTGGAGAAGGAATTGAAAGCAGGGAGCATCTCTTTTTCTTGTGCGCGTTCTCCAGTCAGGTGTGGAGACATTGTCAACTGAAGATTGGACTCTCTGCTGGACCTAATCCTGAATTAAGTGTGATAACGGCGGAGATCTTGAATTTTAAGACTCGACAGAAGGACATCTACAAAAGTGCTCGCATCCGTCTACTCTCCGCCATATGGCATGTTTGGAGAGAAAGGAATAGGCGTGTTCGAAGGAGTCGGAACATCGATCGCTGGTATTATTAATAACCTTGAAGCCAATGTTCGGATCATGAGTAAGCCAGCGGATTCAGCTATATGGTTAAAAGCTTAATATCCTCATGGGAGTAGCTATCTGGGATTTTCGGGATTTTGTAAAAGCTAATGTATGAGTTCTCTGTAACACTTTTTATATTCATCAATGAAGTACCTTTCTTCTATATATATATAATATATATATATATATATATAATATATATATATATATAATATATATATATATATTGTTGTTTTTAAAATATACAAACTTGTAATCACAAAATATACATAAAATTCAGAGTATTTTGTGATTACAAGTTTGTATATTTTAAAAACAATTTTATATATATATTATTAATATATATATATATATATATATATATATATATATATATATATATATATATATGTGTGTGTGTGTGTGTGTGTGTGTCACATCACTGGCGGATCTACACGTTTTCGAAGCCCTTTATAATCGTACTAACTTATAATCCTAGATCCACTAGTGCAGCACGTGCCTTCGTTTGGTATCTTTTCCACTCCACATACAAAACTTAATGATATACGCTCTTTTTTCGGCTTTCTAAAGTTTACAAGTCAGTTTAAGCGTGCAAGTGGTAGCTATTTGAGCCAGCTTGTTTTCTTGGAAACTTTTAAGATAAACTTATAATAAAATGCTGCAAGACCCATTATTATCTTTCTCAGTTGCTTTAGAGCTTTCATAGACGGTGTTACTCAAGTTTAGTCACTGGGATCTTGGTTGCGGAAACTTGCATTTATTTTATCTTCATTCCATTTAACAGTGTGAAATCCCAGACAGTCCCATCTATAATATAAAGCACAGTAGATTTTGGTCCGACCCATATGCTTTGGTTCAACGATGATGAAATAACTAAATTGTCCCTCTCTCTATAAGAGAGGAGGAGGTCCCATGTTGGGTGCGGAGCAACCGGTTGTTCCAACGGCACCTCCGCCTCCAGCTCCTCTTGCACCGCCCCTCCCTCCGCCGGCTCCGCTCCATCCTAGCCCACGCCGTCGTCGTCGGCCTCTTCCGCAACCCCTTCGTCGCAGCAACCTCCTCCACCGCGCCGCCGACGCCGACCCTTCCTTCGCCGCCACCCTCTTCTCCGCCATGACCAACCTCAACCCTTCTCCTTCAACAACGCCATCTCCGCTGACCCACTTTCCATTTACTCCTAAATGCTCCATCGCCGCGTCCCTCCCGACTCCCACATTCTCTTCCTTGCTCAACACCACCACCGTCGACTACGGAAGAGGTTCATACGTACGGTGTACCCAACCCTGAACCAGAACATTGGTCTAAAACATGAACCCATAGACTAGCAGGTGAGGAAATCTGGGACTACGCATTATACGACGGACACATGCGATCATACAATCTTAATTAAGTATCAACCGTCGCCATACCAAATAGAGCATTCATTAATTAAAGAGTTGAACTATGTCGATGTCCATTCATTCTTATAATTTATGTATAGTTTAACGTGAACATGAAACGTAGCTGGAACATGGCAGCCGGCTGACGAGGCAAACTAATATATAGATTCAAATTTTGGACCACCTATAGTGGCGAATTTGTCCTTAAATTTCTTGGCGAGAATCGTGTTAGAGCCGCTGATTTAAGTATAGTTATTAATTAATTCAGTCAAATCATATATCTATAATATAAAGTTCAGTAGGTTTTTGGTCCGATCCATGTACTTTGGTTCAACGATGATGAAAGGACTAAATTGTCCTCCCTCTATACGAGAGGAGGAGGTCCTATGTTGGGTGCGGAGCAACCGGTTGTTCCAACGGCAACCCCGCCTCCAGCTCCTCTTGCATCGCCCCTCCCTCCGCCGCCTCCGCTCCATCCTCGCCCACGCCGTCGTCGCCGGCCTCTTCCGTAACCCTTTCGTCGTAAGCAGCCTCCTCCACCGCGCCGCCGCCGACCCTTCCTTCGCCGCCTCCCTCTTCTCCGCCATGACCAACCCCAATCCCTTCTCCTTCAATACCGTCATCGCCATCTCTGCCGACCCACTCTCCATCTACTCCCAAATGCTCCGCCGCCGCGTCCCTCCCGACTCCCACATCTTCTCTTCCTTGCTCAACACCACCATCGCCGCCGTCGCCGCCGCCACCAGGTCGCTCCACGCGACCCCTTCATGCAGACCGTCCTGCTCACCGCCTACTCCCGACGCGGCTCCGCCGACCACGTCCTGCGGGTGTTCGACGAAATGCCGCACAGGGACGTCGTCTCCTGGACCGCCGCCGTCACGGGCCTCGCCGTCCTCGGATGCCGCGCAACGGCCCTGCGCATCTTCGCCTCCATGAGGTCCCACGCCGCCCCGAATCGCCACCGTGGTCTTTGCCGTGTCCGCCTCCGCCGGGCTTGGGTTCCTGGCGCTGGCCCGGTGCCAGCACGCCTACGTCGAGAAAGCCGGATTCGTAGGCCGTGTCTCCGTCCGGAACTCCCTGGCGCTGGCCCGTTGCCTGCACGCCTACGTCGAGAAGGCCGAATTCGTGTCCGTGCCATTATGGCACGGGTTATCCACTAGTATTGGATGGAATAAGGAACTCTTTTTTTACTGCAATTTTGTTGTGCACACATTTCACACTGGATTAAATGTGTGAACTGTTGCTACACTCTCGACCTGGTAATTTCCTGCAGTTTTGTTGTGCACACATTTCTCACTGGATACACCAATTTTCGGACAATTACCTATGGGCCTGTTTGGTTCCCTGAAAGTGGCCAGGATTTCGTGTAAAATGTGAAACTCGGTTGAACTCAACTGAGTTCAAGTGTTTGGTTGTCATCTTGAAAAACTAAGGATTTAGTTTGAACTGACGTGTTGCAGTTCCTGTCCCCCACAAATTCATCCACTTTCACATCCGGCTAATTTGAGATGAAACTCCTTTGAAAGTTGGAAGGAAAGAGAGAGAAGGGATCCGGTCACCACCCCAGAGGAAGATGAGGTTCCCAAACTCGACACTAGCCCCCGACTCGTCGAACGACTTCGCCACCAGCCGGCTCCTCGCCGCCTCCATCTCCGCCGCCCTCAAAACCTTCCTCACCTCCGCCTTCGATATAGTGGTTCGAGTTTGGCAGGGGATGAGGCAGTCGAGGTTGATCCGATCCGGATTTAGGACCCGGATCCGGTCGAGGAGGCGGCCGGCAAAGGGATGGAGGAGGGAGACGGCAGATCGGGAGGGAGGGTGCTTGGGGAGATGCTGAACTAGAGAGAGGACATGAAAGATAATGGAAAATGAACTATAGAGAGAATAGTAATGAAAAAGGAAAATTATCTGGAAATGAACTGGCGAGAGAATGGGAAAGGAGAGGTGATAGTAATAGTAATAAATAAAATAACTATATTAACAATAATTTATATTACAATATTTAATTTAAATACAAATTATTTATGTACAAAAAATTGGAGGTAAGTATACCTAGGTTTATCACATCTCCAACCAACATCCACTTTCAACAACCATCCAAACAACGAAACTCCTTATTCCTCCACTTTCATATTTTCAATTCCATCAACCAAACAACTTTTGGAAACTCAAAATTTATGCGTACGCATCGCGTGCACAAATTTCGTTTTTTCACTTTTGCACTTTCGTGCAACCAAATAGCCCCTATGTGTGCACAACCAGGTAGGGGAGCATTACTCGGTTTTGAACCGAAAACCGAACCAATAAGAGATTCGGTTCGGTTTTAAAAAAAATCGGTTCGGTTTCGGTTTTGAAAATACTAAATTTTATTATTCGGTTTCAGTTTCGGTTTTGGATTTCGGTCCAAAACCGAAAACCGAATAAAAAAAATTAGTTTATATATATATATATATATATATATATAGGTATTAATTATAGGTATATACTATAGGTATATAATAAATATCTAGGTATATTTAGTTATTATATTATTAACAAAAAAACACAAATAAACCCAAAAACCGAATACAACCAAAACCGATTTAATTCGGTTCGGTTCGGTTATTGACCAATTCAGTTCGGTTTCGGTTTTGCTTATTCGGTTTTTTTCCATTCGGTTTCGGTTCGGTTTTTTCGGTTGGAACCAAATAAACCGAATACTCACCCCTACCACCACCAGGTAGAGAGTATATGTGCATATGCAAACATACATACGTAATTTCCTGCACATTACCTATGACCTGCACATTACCTATGTGTATGTGCAGACAATTACCTACTTAAGTAATTTCCTGCATGTACACCAATTTTCCTATGTATGTGCACAGTTTCCTATATGTATGTGCAGACAACTATTTGCACATGCACATAGAGGTAATTTCCTGCAGATACACCAATTTTCGCCCACACATTTTAAACACGCACTGATACTACAATTCCCTTGCACGCACCAATATTACACCGATACACCTATAACAAAAGACACTCCAATATTGAACACACAGAGGTATCTCTATGTTTATGTCCTTATGTGCAACACACACTCCCACCAGCACTCTCATTGATGGAAGGAAATCATGTCGCGAGTGAGCTATTGAGAAATTTTTCCTGTCCCTATTTGTGAAAGAGACAATGATGACGATCCCTATCAGTTTGACATATAAACCAAAAAGTTAGGGTTGTAGTTTTATATTTTTTTTCGTTTCTACATTCTCCTCCCTCTTCCATTGGTGTGGTACCTCCACTACAGCCAATTAAGACACATGAGGGGAGCACAAAAAATTGGAATCCCAACTTTTTCGTCAACTGACCCAGCTAGATGATATTTCTGGTACATCAGTCCTTAACATTAGCAATCATCTTTTCTATAACATTAGCAATCAACTGGACCAGCTACATGATACCCTTCCATTCAGCTCTACTCATATTTTTTGTATAACATTAGCAATCATCATCAGTTCTAATTGTTTCTTGTTGACCAATAAGTTTTGCCAGTTCCAACTATGCTCCTACCGCACCCTCCTAACTGTATCTATTGATGTTTGTTCCACATGTCCAACCCAATTAAACAGATCCACCCCTACCATCCCACAATGCACTATATGTTCACATCTACTTATGTAGCCACTACTCTGTTCCAATATGCTCATCTCATGTGGAACTATCTTCATCTACATACTTATTCTCAGTAATTTAAGATTTCACAAAATTTTATGTCCTTCTCCAATGCTATTGTCAAGTATATGTCATCAATTATGAAAGAAGATAATTCTAGGTCAGATTCTGGATTTTAGATTTCTTAGGAAACGGTCCAAAAGCAATATTTGCCAGCTCCAGAAAAGTTCAAAAAGGAAAAAAGATCCAGAACCAGAAAAGTACCACTACTGAAGATGTATGGCTGCAACACTAGTGAAGATATATAGGCACTTCTCATGACTCTCAGATCTCAACAAAATATGTCCACAAAATTCTCAGACACGGTCTCTCCTCACTTTGTGGAAGAGTGCTTTGCCTTGGTATGAGCTTGAAGAGCATTATCAGAGTTAAAGGACCTGGAAAAAAAAAAATACAATACATTTAGATCCAAACTACCTACAAAGCAAAATATAATCAATATATTGGGAATAATAATAAAACAAGAAAAGGATCTAGAAAATGTTATCATGAAGGAATCTCATATGCAACATACATCTAGGTAGAGCATGTAGAGTAATCTAACATAGTAAAATATGTACATAATGTTTCCTCAGCCAAATAAGAAATGTTAAACTAAAATAAGTTGAAGAAATATAAACACGTACCTGTTGCATGACTTGCAAGTCGCTGAACCAGAAGATTTTAGAGTTTGCTGCTTTGGCTTGTCGTTATTGACATGTGTCTTCCCAGTTTTAGCGGGGTGAGGAGTTGCGGTGTGCGCCATTTCCTTCAATGGCTGCCTGTAAATGAATATAAATTATGAAGTAGAAAAACAATTGATATTTAACTGAAATCTAACAATTCAGACAAAATTTGAAGGGTAGAGAAACTCTCCAAACGAATCACAACTAACCTGCCTTCTGTCCAGCAGGAGAAACACTTCTCGTCTTTTTTCTCAGTAGCAGGTGTCTTCGAAGCAGATTCAGTAGATCCACTAACTGCAGCCTACAAAACAAGTACCAAAATTGGGATGCTGTCAATAAAACAGAAGTTATAAACTTCCACATAATAATTGTAAAGATATATTTACCTTCTTAGCTTCCTCTTCTTCCGCAACAATACTATCAAAAATTGCCTTCACCTGAAAATACTTAAATTGAGAACTGATTTCGAGACAATAGATGGAAGATATGCCTAGTATAAGAGGAGGTTGGTTATTGGTGATGGTTAGGTCAAAATTTGTCACCAGAAACTTAACAGGTTTTGGGTTGGAAATCAACAACTGTAAGCAAATCTTAAGTCCTGGGGAGGACTTTTCCACACAAGATATGGTATTGTTTCCAATAATCAAGGTAAGGTTATACTGCAAGTTAGATGAAAAGTTCTTAAAAACACAATGCACTTGGACATCATATTCATGCTTTTGTAATAGCATGAACTTCATCTTTTCACAAGATATAATATTGTTTCAACCTGCAAGTTTAATATAAAAAGTTCTAAAAAAACACAATGCACTTAGACATCAGATTCAAGCAGGTTTAATATGAAAAAGTTTTAAAAAACACGATGCACTTAGACATCATATTCAAGCTGTTGTAATAGCATTCACCTCATCATCAACTCCATCTTCGCCGTTGTCAACATGAATAGCTTTAGGCTTATACGTAAACATATTCCTTATCATCTTGATTGCCTCAGCGTCATCCTCATCTCATCCTTAGCAATTGTCTTCGAAGCAGATTCAATAGGTAGCTGCTTTCCACTAACTGCAGCCTACAAAACGAGTACCAAAACAAGTACCAAAATTGGGATGTTGTCAATAAAACAGAAGTCGTAAGCCTTCCACATAATAATTGTAAAGATATATTTACCTTCTTAGCTTCCTCTTCTTCCGCAACAATACTATCAAAAATTGCCTTAACCTGAAAATACTTAAATTGAGAACTGATTTCTAGACAATAGATGGAAGATATGCCTAGTATAAGAGGAGGTTGGTTATGGGTGATGGTTAGGTCAAAATTTGTCACCAGAAACTTAACAGGTTTTGGGATGGAAATCAACAACTGTAAGCAAATCTTAAGTCCTGGGGAGGACTTTTCCACACAAGATATGGTATTGTTTCCAATAATCAAGGTAAGGTTATACTGCAAGTTAGATGAAAAGTTCTTAAAAACACAATGCACTTGGACATCATATTCATGCTTTTGTAATAGCATGAACTTCATCTTTTCACAAGATATAATATTGTTTCAACCTGCAAGTTTAATATAAAAAAGTTCTAAAAAACACAATGCACTTAGACATCAGATTCAAGCAGGATTAATATGAAAAAGTTTTAAAAAACACGATGCACTTAGACATCATATTCAAGTTGTTGTAATAGCATTCACCTCATCATCAACTCCATCTTCGCCGTTGTCAACATGAATAGCATTAGGCTTATACATAAACATATTCCATATCATCTTGATTGCCTCAGCGTCATCCTCATCCTCATCCTTAGCAATTGTCTTCGAAGCAGATTCAATAGGTAGCTGCTTTCCACTAACTGCAGCCTATAAAACGAGTACCAAAACAAGTACCAAAATTGGGATGTTGTCAATAAAACAGAAGTCGTAAGCCTTCCACATAATAATTGTAAAGATATATTTACCTTCTTAGCTTCCTCTTCTTCCGCAACAATACTATAAAAAAGTGCTTTAACCTAAATACTTAAATTGAGAACTGATTTCTAGACAATAGATGGAAGATATGCCTAGTATAAGAGGTGGCTGGTTATTGTTGATGGCTAGGTCAAAAATTGTCACCAGAAACTTAACAGGTTTTGTGTTAAAAATCAACAACTGTAAGCAAAAGCAAATCTTAAGTCCTGGGAGGACTTTGGAGTTTCCAAACAAGATATGGTATTGTTTCCAATAATCAAGGTAAGGTTATACTGCAATTTAGATGAAAAGTTCTTAAAAAAACAATGCACTTAGACATCATATTCATGCTTTTGTAATAGCATGAACCTCATCTTTTCACAAGATATGATATTGTTTCATAAGGTTATGTTGCAAGTTTAATATAAAGAAGTTATAAAAAACACAATGCACTAGACATCAGATTCAAGCAAGTTTAATATGAAAAAGTTAAAAAAAACACAATGCACTTAGACATCATATTCAAGCTGTTGCAATAACATTCACCTCATCATCAACTCCATTTTTGCCATCGTCAAGATGAATAGCATTAGGCTTATACCTAAACATATTCCTTATCATCTCAATTGCCCCATCCTCATCCTTAGCAGTTGTCTTTGAAGCAGATTCAGTACGCTGCTTCTTTCCACTAACTACATCCTACAACACGAGTACCAAATTGGGATGTTGTCAATAAAACAGAAGTCGTAAACCTTCTACGTAATCATTGTAAAGTAAAGATATATTTACCTTCTTAGCTTCCTCTTCTTCCGCAACAATACTATCAAAAATTGCCTTAACCTGAAAATACTTAAATTGAGAACTGATTTCTACACAATAGATGGAAGATATTCCTAGTATAAGATGTGGCTGGTTATTGCTGATGGTTAGGTCAAAAATTGTCACAAGAAACTTAACAGGTTTTGGATTGAAATCAACAACTGTAAGCAAAAGCAAATCTCAAGTCCTGGGGAGGACTTTTGAGTTTCCACACAAGATAAGGTATTGTTTCCAATAATCAAGGTAAAGTTATACTGCAAGTTAGATGAAAAGTTCTTAAAAACACAATGCACTTAGACATCATAATCATGCTTTTGTAATAACATGAACCTCGTCTTTTCACAAGATATGGTATTGTTTCCAATAATTAAGGTAAGGTTATGCTGCAAATTTAATATGAAAAAGTTCTTAAAAAAAACACAATGCACTTAGACATCAGATTCAAGCAAGTTAAATATGAAAAAGTTATAAAAAAAAACACAATGCACTTAGATATCATTCAAGCTGTTGTAATAACATTCACCTCATCATCAACTCCATCTTTGTTGTCGTCAACATGATTAGCCTTAGCCTTATACCCAAACATATTCCTCATCATCTCAGTTTCCCCATCATTATCATTTTCATCCTTGGCCTTCATCTTTGCTTGTTCCTTCTTCAGAATTTTTCCTATTAAGATATCACAATTTTCTTGTAAATGAAATGCAGCAAAAAACCCATAAGAATGGATTAGTAGAAGCAACTACCAAAATCTAAATGGATAAATGTTAAACATAGTTTGGTGATTATCCACTTAAGTTAGCTTGTGGAAGAAATATTGCCAACTAAAAAAAAAGTGCAAAAGTATTGATTAGTAGAAGCAACTGCAAAAATCTAAAAGGATAAAATGGTAAACATAAGGTTAGCGGATTATCAACTAAGTTTGCTAGGGGAGGAAACATTGTCAACTCATAGAAATGTAAAAGAATAATTGAAGTAAGAGATGATGCAATAAAATTGTTCAGATAATCACATGAAATATAGCATTGTACCATTGTAAACTAACCTAATATCTAACATCACTAACAATCAGTAGCTAATAAATAAAAATGACAATGAATGACGTATGAACATAGTCCTGCATATCATACAATATTCATGTTAAATACAAGAAAATGTACTACATAAATGGGCATTAGCATCCTAAAAAAATAATATGCAACTGTATCCCTTAATGTGTTCAGGATCTTAACGAGTCTGATGCTATCATTTAAAAGCTAAATTCGAAGCATACAATTGTAGGATGTACTTTCATATAAAATACTTAATTGGTAATATTAACATCTCAATGATACATTACCATAATCGCACAAAAAAGTTGGCAACTCAAATTTTCATCCTCCCAATTAATATTCCCCAAGGTGATCTGTTGACTGAGTAAAACAATTCATGCAATATCATGCATTCCTTGTTCAAGCGATCATTTCATTTCTCGACAATTAGATGTTCCAGGGGATTTTCCCTTAATTGAGTTCGATTTTCATTCCAAGGAGAGAACAAAATCATGAACCAATCACAAAAGTATAAAATACAGAGAAGAATCATCTATACAAGACCTGAATATTAATGACTCAATAGTCTAATTGTGTTTCTAACTGAGAAGTTTGCATCTCTTCTAGTAATTCAAAACAAGGATATTGACTTTACTATAAGATCAAAAATAATGAAATATACAAGATAAAGTCAACAATAAGTCCTCACCAGAAAAATCTTCCTCGCCAGAAGGGGTGCAGAAAACAAAAAAGTCAAGGACGCAATAAAAGCACATAATGAATGAGAAATACAATTTATTTCGACAAAACTAAAAAAGAATGGAATCAGAAAAGGATATGAATCATCTTGCGAGGCAGTCTTGTATCCACAAAAATACACACTAGCATTCTTGGAGCTGTGACATAAATCAAATTCCTTCTCAAATACTAAATTATATTGAATCAGTGCACATTTTTCCTGAGAAAGGGTTCCAACAACTAGCTTTTGATCATTAAACTTCACAAAGATTGACACACTTTCAACTCCTTCATTGGACTCTCCAAGTGCAGCCTACATCAACCAAGACATGGATTTACACAGTTGCCACTCAATTTCAATGAAGTCTCAACACACAACATTAACCTGTGAAAGATGCAATAATTTTCCCTCCTCAATGTCACACTTTACTGTCTGTCCAGGTTTGACTTCTACACCTGAAAATAGTGATTGGTTGCTTACAGTTAACACCAAGATCTAACAGATAAATTTTAAACAAGTTATTGCGACATATGATCTTTTGAGCATACATGGAAAACCACTTTCCCTCACTAAACAAAAGATAGTTTAACTAATTCCTAATTATCTTAAAATGGTTCTACATGAAGATTATCTCTGAAAATAAAGCTTCAATGATAAAACACCAGAGAGTTTCCTTGCAAAATATTATCTTTATACATGGTTGGAACCATATTTCTTAATCCATAAAACACAGATTAGGAAGATAAATAATTTAGTAATACTGTAATTTAAAAGAGGGAAAGGACCATCACCTATATCACTGACAGTTAGGGGTGAGCAACGATTCAGTTCGGTTCAAACCAAACCGAATATAAGAAAACCGAAATAACCGTAAACCGTATTTCTCAAAACCAAAAACCGAATTGTTGTTATAAAAACCGAACAAAACCGAACCGTATTAATTCGGTTCGATTTTCGGTCGGTTCGGTTTTCATGGGCCAATGTGCCGGACCTTCAAACTTTTAGCAAAATGAGCCTACTTCAATAACAAATTGTTTTTTAAAATGGCATTATTGTATTTATGAATTATTATATTACATAGAGTGAAAAATTAGTATTATAGATTGAGGGTAGATAGAGAGTGCTCAAAGAAGCACCGAGACAATACGAGAAGATAGTGCGCTCTGTTAGGGGTTAAAAAATATTAGCATATATAGATTGAGGGTAATTTGATAAATTACAAATCGGTTTTCGGTTTTCGGTTCGGTTACTCGGATCAAGAACCGAAAACCGAACCGTTATTTCAATTTTTCAAATTTCCAAACCGAAAACCGAACCGTTTGTCATATTTCGGTTCGGTTCGGTTTTCGTTTTCAACCGTTATATGCTCACCCCTACTTACAGTCTCCAGAAAGAACCAAAATGAGTTTACATGTCTTTTCTAAATTGGAGTAGAAGCCTTATCGCTAAGGCTATAACTATTATTTCTATTATTTTCTCAATTTTGGTTCTCTTATTGCTAAATAAAGATAAGTCTTCCTCATTGTATTCTCATGGAGATTTAAGTCTAAGCAATTGTAACCTTGTACGAACAAGGAAGGAGAAATAACAACCTTTACTCCAACCAAAAACTATATGTTTTCTTTAAATTTTATTCTAAGAAAAGAGGAATAAATAAAACATATTTAGAGTCCTTCCGCTAATTGAAACCAATGTCTTCTTTTTATTTTTCCTCATCCAAGAAATTAAAGAAAAAAACTTATTCATTACACTCGATCCATAGATTTCAGATAAAGGATGAAAACTTAAGAAATCTGGATATAGAGAGTTCATTTAAGAATGAAAAAGTAATTCTACCAATAGCAGACATTTTTAAGAAAATGTGGAATTACGATAAAGATCATATTATAGAGTTCGATTCAATTCATCGCATTAGGTACATCACATCAACAGGACTTTTTGGGTCTAAACCAAAAGTTATATTAAAAAAATTGCAAACAAATAAAAATATGATGCATGAACATACAACTTTTAAGTTCTATCCTAAGAAGTATGTGTCCGTGTTGCATCATGTCAGATATGTGTCAAATTAAGACGATCCAAACTGATGTTGTGTCCAAACCATGTTTTACATATGTGTCCCTGCAATAGATATTATACCACCTATGGGTTGGTCAATCCACAGACTATGGTTTAAAGTATCGGCCGATACCGATCCGATACGGCCGATACCGATACGGTTTGGCATGTCCCAATCCGATATCGACCGATACTACCGATATCGCCGATACCAATACTCATAGGAATAGTCCGATACCTATTCCGATAACGATATTGTGAACCTTCCACACATATTTCTGTAAGAAATATCAAACTAAGACACTCATTTATCAATTACTTACAAATAATATTAGGGGTCAAATGCAAATGGAAACAAAAAAAAGGAATTGTAGAAACACATCGTCTAAGAAGAACAATCAGCGCCATGTCTGCGTGGCATCATGCCGGACACATATCAGACACAGACGTAGACTCCAAAATCCTCTAAGATTGGAGCGATGTCCGTGTCGCTGTGTACGCTTTGCATCATGTGGGACACATATCAGACACGGTGCAGAGCCTCCAAAATATACTAGGCAACTGAAAAAATAGTGAATAGAAACAGATCGTCTAAGAACAATCAGTGACACGTCCGCATCTCATCATGTCGGACACAAATCAGACACGGAACAGAAACTCCAAAATACACTAGATTGGAGCGGTGACCGTGTCGCCGTGTCCAAACAGTGTTTTGCCTAATAATCGTGTCCGTGTCAATGTAGCAACTTTGATTTGTTCATCGACGTATATTCCATGAACGTTTCATTTGATCCAGACACAAATGAACAAATTACTTCAATCAAGAATAGATCCAAACAATAAATTATAAAGAAATGACAACAATATTATGTAGAAAGGAGTAACCCTAATACGAGAGAGAGAGAAACCTTACCCCAAAATTCCATGGTTGCTGGAAACGAAGGCGGAGAGGGGGATGGTTGAAAATGGGTTATTTCAAGGCAAATTATAAAGACACTTCACATTTTTAGTCTAATTTTTTCTACTTTAAGTTTGTCACAAGAAAATTTATGCGAGACTAAGCCCAAATATTGGTACATAAATCAACTTTTTTTTTCCCTTTCTTTTCTCTTCTTTTAAAATTATCCCTCCCAAACAAAATTTTAGATATGGTTCCCAATCCATGTTCATGTAACTAAAAATAGATCTATTATTCATTTTATACGGATTTTTCGAAATTTTGAATCTATTTTTGGGTTACGAACATCAAAAATTCGTTTACAGTTGCGACGATGTACTATTAAAAATGTTGATAATACTACCGATTGGAAGGACTACCAAAGAAATTTAATGTCCTAAAAAAATATTGAACATCATATTTTTTAGGACTGTCGAATTTTTGATATATAATCATTAAAGTTACCTTTATAAATATTTTTTAATCTATTTTAGAGATAAAAAAATTATCTATTAGGTTTAAAAATAAATAAATTATCTATTCGGTTTAAAAAACTTAAAATTTTAAATCTATTTAGAGATAAGTCTCTCAATTTTGTTTATTTCAAAATAAACCTTCATCTATATTCGCTCTATAGATCTATTTAAAGATAAGTCTCTAAATTTTCTTCATTTCAAAATAAACCCTCGTATACACAGTCTATAAATCTATTTTAGAGGTATTTTAGAGATAAGTCTCTCAACTTTACATCTATTTTAGAGACAAGTCACTCAATTATAAATCTACAAAATAATTACTATTGTAAAAATAAACCTTCAACAAAACAGTTGAACCGTATTAATGAACATTATATTTGAGAGTCCTGGCTATTTACAGGAGTGTCAAAAAAATTGACATCAAGTTTCTTTCAGGACTGTCAAAAAATTTGACAGTCCTAACCATTTTCAGGACTGTTAAAATATTTGACAGTACTGGAAGAAACTCGTTGTCACAATACTGAAACTTGTATCAAAATCTAATCTTTTTCCATCTTTCATCTGCAGAACTGAGTTTTTCTTTTCGATTAAACAAACACATATTATTATTTTTTTTGATTATTTTTGGCATCTTTTTGGGTGTTATATGTTCTTCCATATGTTCTTAGTACAAATCTAATCTTCCCCTTTTCTATGTAGCATAGGTGTATTGCAGAGGAAAGTTTGGTTCTTTAACGGTTGGTAACAGTTATTGAAAAAAAAAAGAAATCTAGAGTTTCGGTGAAGGTAGGGAAAATGGAGGTGGTGGAGAAGAAGAAGTGAGGGTTCGAGAAAGGAGAGTGAAAATTTTAAATGAATGTCAAAAAATGGGTTTGGAGGAGGGGGATTGGGGTGGGGGCGGCCCGAAGCAAAAAATGGGTTGTCATGAGTAAATTATCCTCTAAACTGGACAAATCTCAGTTATGGACTAGTCCATAGTAAGAAGTGAAGTGTCCTTATGATTTGCCTATTTTAAAAATAACTTTAAGTTCCTATTTTATTTATCCAAATTCAAGGTGCACCACATCAAATTATTATAATGTACAAACTTTTGACAAAAGAACGTCTGTGTGACTTATGCTACAATTATAAAAAAGGGGATATTAGGGCCTGAACAATAAATATTTTGGCTAAAGTGCAAAAAACCCTCGCTAAATTTGTGTCTTTTGCACTAAAAGACCTTTTAGAGTTTTTTTGCAGTTTACCCTTCCTTAGATTATACATCCGCTCGGTTAGGCCCCTCCCGCCAAATTTTAAAAAAAATTATACCCAAAATACCCCTCCCCCCCCCCTCTAACCTCTTCCCCCCCTCCGGCGGCGCTGCCGCCGGCGAGCCCCCAGCCCCCCCCCCCCCGACCCACCCCCCCCTCCTCCTTCCTCGCCGGCGAACAGCCCCCCCCCGACCCACCCTCCCCCCCCTCCTCCCTCGCCGGCGAACAGCCCCCCCGACCCACCCCCCCTCCTCCTCCCTCGCCGACGAACAGCCCCCCCCGACCCACCCCCCCTCCTCCTCCCTCGCCGGCGAACACCCCCCCAGCTCCTCCTTCTCCTTCGCCGGCCCCGACCCCCCGCTCCTCATTGTCATGCCCCAGAACCAGAATACTGGAGAGCGGGGGCGGACATAGCCAGCTACGTATAATGAAATGGAATCCATCTCACCATACGGTCACGGCTGTCTAGAAATATGAGGGTTTATCTACAAGCCATCAGTCTCTTAGGGTCAATAACAAGCCTAGTGTCTCAATCTCAACAAACACTACCAAAATTTATCGATTTAGCGACGGCCGCATCCGTCGCTAAGACGACGGTAATTACCATTAGCGATCGCTTACCGACGGATATTGGCCAAAAAAATCCGTCGGCAATCACCTCGTCGCTAATAACCATCCGTCGCTAAGTTGTCTTCACATGACGGAAAAGCGACGGATAGTCGACGTCACCATACGAAGCATTAGCGACGCATTGCCGACGGAATCTCGTCCACCTCAGCTTTTAAGTACTGAACTATGTACACAATACCGACGAGCAAAGCCGTCGCTAACCCGTCGCAAAGGCGTATCAGATCGTATCATTTCGTCTCTAATCCGTCGATACCGTCGATATCAAGTGACGGATTAGCGACGGCTTTCTGACGGAAAAGCCGTCGGCCAGCTTCTGGAATTTCATGTCATTTCTAGCAACGTGGCGACGGATAAGTCGTCGCTAAGCCGTCGCAATGTATCGACCGCATAGCGACGGATTAACCGTCGACCTTGTTCTGGAAATTCTTGTTATTTCCAGAATACGGGCGACGGATATGTCGTCGCTAGTCCGTCGAACAATAAATCATGTCGACTGATTTTCCGTCGATCATCCGTCGCTACCTGGGAATAAATTTCAAATGTCCAGTTAGCGACGGCATAACCGTCGAAAAGTAGTCGAAAACTGGAGACTTCCGTCGCAAAACGGTCACAAGTCCGTCGCTAACTGAGAATATTTTGAAAAAAAATTACAGCTTTTTAGCTGTTCGCAAAAATTTGCATAAACCAAACCAATATATAATGCACACCAATCATCCAACAATCACATAGATCAAATATATTATGCACACCAATTATCCAAGAATCACATAGACCAAAATATGCACATACGAATTTAATGCACACCAATTATCCAAGAATCATATAGACCAAACCAAATTAATATAAAATAGACATCAGTTATCCGGAAGAGTAACCTAATATCCATCGTTATAATCCGATCATTGCACAAATATTCCAAATTTTTCACAAATATTCCAAAACACATAGGAAAGAGTTGGCCAGTTACAGTAACCTAATATCCAATCCTGACGACCGATCATAGCACAAATATTCCAAAATTTTCACAAATATTCCAAAACACATAGGAAAATCGACTTTGGCCTCAACAAAGACCACAAGTCAGACGATGAATCCTCACAGCCAGGGATGATAGTTGCGTTGAGGCATGTACCATTCTATCAGCCACTTTGCATACGAAGGCTCAATCTGGTTGAGGTCTTCTGTAGGGATAGGAGGGTCAGTCCCGATGCTACTACTCTCTGACGGTGGCTCCTCCTTAGCTTCAAGCTTGGGAGCAATCTCTTCCCTGATGGTCATCGGTTCTTCCTTGACAGTCACCGGCTCTTGTTTGACGAGGAAGACTTCCTCCGTGTCGACCTCCAAGGGTTTTTTGCCTCGACCCCTTCCTCGACTAGCAGCACCACCTCGACGAGTCCTAGGAGCCATCTTTCTGACAACAGAAATTTTCATATAGGGTAAAGAAATTTACTCAAGTTATAAAAGTTGTGACGTTGGTTTTTTGCGTTCATCATCATTAGAGGGAGCAGCACTCGAAAAGTTGTGACGTTGGTAGCATGAGAGAGTAAAAATCTGTATCATAAGACTAACAGAATTACTATGTAATCATGTACTCACCAATAACCGGATGTAACTGGAGTCGTTGGTACTATCGTGCAGTAATTTGTGGATCCACAGAGATGCTAGATGTACTTAGTATCTAGTGTATCAGATTAGTATCGGTCTATCAGTTTGGTATAGGACGTATCATATTGGTATCGTCCTATATCCGATATGTACATGTATCGGCCGAATAGCTAGGATTCATATTGGTCTTATCGATTTGGTATCGGTCATATCCGATAGGTATCGGTCGTGCTGGATTAGTATAGACTATTTCGGATTAGTATCGTGGAAGGTTTAGTAACAATTGTACTTGAATTTCTCTCTTCTCGAGCTAGAATACCATTGCAAGAGAATCACCAGATCGTGATTGGCCAGTTACAGTAACATACATACTTCATTTTCCATCAGGAAAAGCGAGATTGAAAAGGAAGTATGTATGTTCTGTAACTGGCCATCTACGCTCTCGTGACTCTCTTGCAATGGTAATCTAGCTCTAGAAGAGAGAAATCCAAGTACACTTGTTACTAAACCTTCCACGATACTAATCCGAAATAGTCTATACTAATCCAGCACGGCCGATACCTATCGGATATGACCGATACCAAATCGATAAAACCAATATGACTTAATGGCTATACGGCCGATACATATCGCATAGGACGATACCAATTCGCTAAGGCCAATACCAACCGATACGGTCCATACCAAAACGATAGATCGATACTAATCCGACACGGTCAATACTTATAAGTACCTACGGTCCAGGAGGTTGATCCGCTAGTACATCTATATACGAACAACGAAGTAACGATCCATTTCAATTTGGATGTAAAAATCTATATCGTAAGACAAACTAAACATAATCAGTTCTATTTCACATGCTTAATTGTCAAGTATGGGAACGAATAGCTCAGAACACAACCCAAAATTCATTCTAGATGAACTCACATAATGTTTACAGTCTTGGTCTCAACTGTCTTCGATTCTATGATCCCATGTCTTAGGTTAAATAAATCACTAACCTCATCACGGTGGGTCTTGGTGTAGCACTCAAATGTGGGGCACCCGTAAATTATCCGAAGTTTTAAATCATCGACATTGAGTTTTAAACCCTCACGTAGCCTTTCTGCTTCACTTCTAGGGTCGAGCAGCATCTTCTTGCAAGCTTCGGTCTCCAGATACTTAGTGTCAAGATTCTGGACGCTTTCGTAGAGCATGTCAACGCATCCTAGCGCCAATTTACTCGACAGAAAATTGACGGATGCCCCACATTTGAGTGCTACACCAAGACTCACCGTCTGTATATATAGTTCGGTTATTGGCGTTCGATGTCCCTGTGGTAAGGTAATGGATGAGGATATTGCGTGGGAGGGGGTTGCAGATGGAGGCAACAAGGATGGCGTGTTTGTGAAAGGAGGGAAAGGATACATAATCACAGACGATTTGCATGTAAGGCCATTCTATTCCATGGAGTCTGCGTTGTCTATTTTTCGAAAGCATGGGATCATAGAATCGAAGACAGTTGAGACCAAGACTGTAAACAATGGCCGCGATGAGGTTAGTGATTTATGTAACCAAATGTAGTAATCTTGTAATTTAAAGTTGGAAGAACATGCAAGTAGCCTTATATATAGTTGCTGCCTCACCAGTCAAATGACTTAATTGCCAAGTATCGGAACGAATGGCTCAGAACACAACCAAAGATTCATTCTAGCATACATTAGTGAGTTCATCTTGATTCTGTTACGTCCTTCAGATACTATATACGATAAGAAAATAGATGATTCACACTAATGTATGCTAGAATAAATTTTGGCTTGTGTTCTGAGCCATCCGTTCTGATCAAGCATCTTCCTTCTTCTCTCCTCCACCATGGCTCTGAACCAATCTGCTCCTCCCTACTTCCCTTCTTCTTATTTAACTCTCTCAACCACATATGACATCCAGCTCAAGTGTAGAGTCGGGAGAGAAGAAGTGGGCAGGAAGATGAGGGGGAAGCAGCACAGCCGGCGGCATGACCCGGAGGAAGTACATAGGTTTTCTTCAATATACGTAGGAGAACTATAAGGATATATCTTTTCACAACATATCACCTTGTCAAAGACCCTTAATGTGATATCCATGTTACCGCGGTGTCGGAAGACTAACATGTCATAATTTTCTAAGCCGTGTGTTTTGACATAATCCTCCATCCGGATTTCAGTTCTATGTAATAATGCAAGATTACTACATAGGAGGAAAGAGTTGGAAGGATTATGTCAAAACACACGGCTTAGAAAATTATGACATGTTAGTCTTTCGATACCGCGGTAACATGGTTGTCACATTAAGGGTCTTTGACAAGATAACATATTGTTAAAAGATATATATAGTTCTCCTACGAATTTGAAGAAAACATTTGTACTTCCTCCGGATCATGCCGCCGGCTGTGCTGCCTCCCCCTCTTCTTCCTGTCCACTTCTTCTCCCCCGACTCTACACTTGAGCTGGATATCATATGCGGCTGAGAGAGTTAAATAAGAAGAAGGGAAGTAGGGAGGAGCAGATTGGTTCAGAGCCATGGTGGAGGAGAGGAGAAGGAAGATGCTTGATCAGAACGGATGGCTCAGAACACAAGTCAAGATTCATTCTAGCATACATTAGTGTGAATCATCTATGTTCTTATCGTATATAGTATCTGAAGGACGTAACAGAATCAAGATGAACTCACTAATGTAATACTAAGACATCATCTACTACTATATAAGATATAGTGATAGGTTGTCGTATCATCATTGCCGAGGGATGAGGGTCGGAGGACAGACAACTTTATCTACGGCTACATAGTTTCTGCCTCGCCAGTCGAATGGCTGCAGGGACTAATGCAAATGGAGCTGAAAAAATATGCATAAACCAAACCAATATATAATGTACACCAATTATCCAAGAATTATATAGACCAAACCAAATTAATATAAAATAGACATCAATTATCCTGAAGAACGTAACAGAATCAAGATGAACTCACATAATGTAATACTAAGACATCATCTACTACTATGTAAGATATAGTGATAGGTTGTCGTATCATCATTGCCGAGGGATGAGGGTCGGAGGACAGGCAACTTTATCGACGGCTACATAGTTTCTACCTCGCCAGTCGAATGGCTGCAGGGACTATGTCCTGATCACCATGTCGTACCGTAGATCAAATGCAAATGGAGCTGGAGCCAAAATACAGAAACCAAAATACAGAATCAAATCCCTGGGACGGATGGCTCAGAACACAACCAACCGGAGAGGATACTCTGAGAGCTCCATCTGAGTAGGACGTATACTCTGAGAGATCACCTTTACAAGAATGATATCACTAGTGGGATTGAGTGCTGGAGGGGATACTATCAGAGTATACGTCCTACTCAGATGGGTCTTTCACCGTTACTATTTTTTTCTAACAGCATGGTGGATGTGCTCCGTCAACAGAGTCTGGCTCCGAGCCAAAACTTTGCCCCGGAGCTCAAGTGGACATCCTTCGTGTAGAGCTCGAGTAAGAGGTTCCTGACAGCAAGGTGGTCTCCTTTGTCAAAGTATCCGTGCTCGTCCCACAATTAATGTGGAATGAGCACGAATACTTTGACAAATGAGACCACCATGCTGTCAGGAACCTCTCACTCGAGCTCTACACGAAGGATGTCTACTTGAGCTCCATGGCAAAGTTTTGGTTCAGAGCAAGATTCTGTTGACGGAGCACATCCACCATGCTGTCAGAAAAAATTAGTAACGGTGGGAAACCAATCTGAATAGGACGTATACTCTGATAATATCTCCTCCAGCACTCAATCTCACTACTGATATCATTTTTGTAATTGTGATCTCTCAGAGTATACGTCATACTGAGATGGATCTAATATTCTCTCTTGTTGGTTGTCGTATCATCATTGCCGAGGGATGAGGGTCGGAGGACAGTACAAATAGTCTAATACAAAAACAACTCAATAAGTAGTCCAATACAAATAGTCTAATACAAAAATAACCCAATACAAATAGTCCAATACAAATCAGTACTAATAGCTAATGAGAAACATGCTGCTCACGCAAACGCTCAGTGATACGTTCACGCATCCACCTCGAAAAAGCGAGTTTTTTTGCGCGAGGAGAGATGTCGTCCCTTGCAAAGATTGATTGAAGAGAACTCTCGGTCTCACTAGCTACCGGTGCTGGATGAATAGAACTTCCGGTCTCACTAGCAACCTGTTCCACTTCCTCCTCAACTGTAGGAGGAGCCACCTCAGCATTCACTGTTTTCTTCAAACGACGTGCCGTTCCTCGGGTCATGGGTGCCATCTGGTAAGATCGATAGTCACAAATAATATATTTGTAACATAAGCAAGCTAACTAAAAGAACCATCATGTAATTTGAGTACATTTTCGAAAGCCGATAAAGTATTACCAATTCGATTTTTTGCCAAGTGCGAGAACGGATGGCTCAGAAGACAACCCAAGATTCATTTAAGCATACATTAGTGTGAATTATCTATGTTCTGTACATATGGTGTAGTATATGTTCTTATCGTATCTAGTATCTGAAGAACGTAACAGAATCAAGATGAACTCACATAATGTAATACTAAGACATCATCTACTACTATATAAGATATAGTGATAGGTTGCCGTATCATCATTGCCGAGGGATGAGGGTCGGAAGACAGTCAACTTTATCTACGGCTACATAGTTTCTGCCTCGCCAGTCGAATGGCTGCAGAGACTATGTCCTGATCACCATGTCGTACCGTAGATCAAATGGAGCTGGAACTGGAGCCAAAATACAGTACTACTTCACCATGTCGTACTATTTTACTCTCTCTCTCTTCTCCCCCTCTGGCGCTCTCACTCTCTCCGGCGCTCTCACACTACTAATTCCTATGTGTTTTAAGTGTGAGAACGGATGGCTCAGAACACAACCCAAGATTCATTCTAGCATACATTAGTGTGAATCATCTATATTCTGTATACATATCGTGTAGTATATGTTAACCTTATCGTATCTAGTATCTGAAGGACGTACGTAACAGAATCAAGATGAACTCACTAATGTAATACAAAGACATCATCTACTACTATATAAGATATAGTGATGGGTTGTCGTATCATCATTGCCGAGGGATGAGGGTCGTAGGACAGGCAACTTTATCTACGGCAACATAGTTTCTGCCTCGCCAGTCGAATGGCTGCAGGGAATATCCGTCACCATGTCGTACCGTAGATTAATACAATTAATGGAGCTGGAAATATCCGTCGCTAACCGGTAACTAGTCCGTCGCTAACTGAGATTGTCACATACACATATGTATATCACAGCTAGATGTATAGATATATACATCTATACAGAAGCACACAACTGATAGAACTCGTACTGTCCTTGAGACAGTGAACATATACACCATGAATCCAAACTCCATATATATTCACATTTACTAATCCAAACACCACCAACTAATGAAACACCCAATATGGATAACACATTATTTAACCAATATATAAAATCAGATGAATTTGAGAAGCAAAGCCACCCGCCGCCCCCGACCAAAGCCCGCCGCCCCAAGCCAGCCGCCCAGCCCCCGACGCTGCCGCCCCAAGCCCACCGTCCAGCCCCCGACCCAAGCCAGCCGCCCAGCCCCCGACGCCCCCGCCCCAAGCCAGCCGCCCAGCCCCCGACGCCGCCACCCCAAGCCCACCGCCCAGCCCCCGACCCAAGCCAGCCGCCCAGCCCCCGACGCCGTCGCCCCAAGCCCACCGCCCAGCCCCCGACCCAAGCCAGCCGCCCAGCCCCCGACGCCGCCGCCCCAAGCCCACCGTCCAGCCCCCGACCCAAGCCAGCCGCCCAGCCCCCGACGCCCCCGCCCCAAGCCAGCCGCCCAGACCCCGACGCCGCCACCCCAAGCCCACCGCCCAGCCCCCGACACAAGCCAGCCGCCCAGCCCCGGACGCCGTCGCCCTAAGCCCACCGCCCAGACCCCGACCCAAGCAAGCCGCCCAGCCCCCGACGCCGCCGCCCCAAGCCCACCGCCCAGCCCCCGACCCAAGCCAGTCGCCCAGCCCCCGACGCCGCCACCCCAAGCCCACCGCCCAGCCCCCGACCCAAGCCAGCCGTCCAGCCCCCAACGCCGCCGCCCCAAGCCCACCGCCCAGACCCCGACCCAAGCAAGCCGCCCAGACCCCGACGCCCCATAACCCCAAGCCCGCCTCCCAGACCCCGACGCCCCCGCCCCAAGCCCACCGCCCAGACCCGACGCCCCAGCCCCAAGCCCGCCGCCCAGCCCCCGACCCAAGCCAGCCGCCAAGCCCCGGACGGCCCAGCCCCAAGCGCGCCGCCCAGCCCACGACACCGTGAGAGAGAGAGAGAGAGATCGAGAGAGAGAGAGAGGGGGGGTTACCTTCGGTTGAGAGAGAGGAGAGGACGACGACGACGACACCGACGCCGATCACCGAAGCCGACACTGGCGAGAGAGAGAGAGAGAGAGAGATAGAGAGGGGGAGGAGAGAGAGTGAATTTGGGGGGAATACGAAAAGTTCCCCCTGCCGTTTTATTTAAAGTCTGGAACGTAAATTTAGCGACGGACTAGCGACTGGTATATATCCGTCGCCCGGTTGTCGCCCTTTTGGATAAGTGCCGACTGACTATCCGTCGCTACGTCGTCGAAAATATGTTTCGCCAATTTCCTACACTATTCCCGCCAAATATACGACTGTGTTGCGACTAGGGAAGATCCGTCGCTATGTTACCGTCAGTCTAGCGACGGCTGAGCGACTTTTCCTCCTCCTAAAATTAAAATAAAAATGGCAAAATGCTTGTAGTCGAAATTCAGTCGCTGAGCGGCCACTAAACCGTCGCTAATACCGACGAAAAATTTTCGTCGCTAAAAAGCCGTCGCTAAATGGGTGTATTTTGGTAGTGAAATAATGATAGTAACAAGACATCAGATCCCCAAATATACAATTGTAAGGCGTCCCAAACATTACATATCCAGATGATCATGAAGCTAGTTGTACAAAATGTAAGGACTAGCAAGAGTTAAGTCATACATGATCAACCTCGTGTTGCCAATCATGTTTACAGTCCGTAGGCAGACAGAAAGTAAAGTGCATCGAGCTAACAGGTGCTCGCCGGCTAAATGCCTCAAAAGAATAATTACAATTACAGTGGGAGAACAAAAGAAACCCACTCGTTGCCAAGATTCTCTCTAGTGGTCACCATCTGGCTGGAAAGCATGTAGATCCCCTAGGATTGCTCCGAAATCTGGCCATACAAAACCAGCTGGGTCAGACCCCAGAAAGAGCAAGTGCCACAAGGAGGCCACGAAATAAGAACAAAAGCCAGCAATTAGCACAAAAGTATGAATACATAATAAGAAACAGTAATTTAAGAAAAAGCATGAAAGGTGAATATAAAAGACAATCCTGTACAATATCAATAAGAGACAGGACATATGGGCAGAAGCAAGACATGATGATATACGATGAGATAACCATGGGACTAATCAGATAACCAGGTTACAACCCGTAAACCAAATAAGGACCGGGGTTGTAACCCTTCGTCTGAACAGAACTTGGAATATTCACCATTTATCGGTAAAATAAATACAAGCATTTTGGTCTCATAACAATCTGGGACAGGATCAGGACAAGACTAGACTGGTTAGACTCCAATCAATCATTTCACGGCCAAGCAAGAACTACGACTTGATACTTTAACTAACTAGGGTTATCACAGGCCTAATTACTAACAAGATGCAATGAGAATTCCAAGTCCGGTTACCTGTTTGTTACTACCTGAGTGATCCCAGCAAGAAAAGAAAAAGATAGCTTGATATAGCAGACACACTGTAGTAAGATACATGTGTCCTAAGGTACCACGTTCGACGGCGGGCTGGAAGTGCGCTCATCTCGACGGATAGCAACAAATCCCATGTATATATATAAGGCCGGGACCAAAGGGGCAACAGGTAACTGGGAACTCTCCATGAACTATTTGGTCAATCTAGTCATTAATCCTATCCATATTCAGTATGAATCCCCGACCGTGGGAAATCAGGGATTCATGTCCTAGACATGATGCAAGACAAGACGGATTCATTTGTACAAACACAGTCACCCACGGTGTCCAGGCCATTTATTCTAGTCAAGTCGTGTTAGCCGTCGCAACAGCATTCCAAGGAATATAAGGTCAGGTTTATCATGTCAAGAGTGCGCCACGGCGGGCCACTATCATGTCAGGTATATCATGTCAAGTTCATAATGTCAAGTTCACTGCCAAGTTATCATCAATTCAGTACCCTCATCAGTCATGTGCATTATCAATCGTGTTAAGCAAGAAAGAGAAACATATGTCAGGAGTGCACCGCAATGGGCCACTATCGTGTCAGGTATATCATTACCAAATATATTAAATAATTCGTGGTTATCAAGTTCATGACAAAATGTAACTCCACTTGTCTAAGAATGAGTTTTCTTTCTATTTTTATTTTTTTTCATTAATTATCAATATTGATTTACTAGTTATGTTAAATCCTTTATTCCAATTGTTAATTAGATTTCTCTAAGATTCTATTTAAACTCATTGATTAATCATTAAGGATTTTTCCTTATAATTAAGGTATTTTATAAAATTGGGTTAACTTGATGATTTTCCTAATAATTATTATTATTGATTTTATAAATTTATTTACCATTGATTTCCTTTAATTTATTTGATTATTCTTTAATCAATTCAACTATTCCTAAATTCCAGCCCAACTCTAAAGCCAGCCGGCCTGTTAACTCTGTGGGCACAGATCCAATCGGATCCATACCCGATAACCCTTAACCCTAAGACCCGATAAACCGGATCCATTTCCAATGGTAGCCGTTGGTTATAAGCCCATTCGTTCATTCATTCATTCTGTTACTTCTTCAAACATTCAAACTCAACACCTTCCCTCCTCTGCTCTGTACTGGGAACAGAGCGACGACGACGAGTCGACAACGTCGACGGCGAGGCCAAGAAACCCAGCCCTTCCAGAAGCTTCTTCCTAACCGTTTTACCTGCAGTCCCTAACCGTCTAACCGCCCAACCACCGACAGCTGGCCGCCCAACCGCCTCGACCACCCACCTATAAAAAGACCCCGACCCCTCTTCTTCTTCATCACTTCTCCAGGACGGCGAAGCCCTGCTTCATTCTTCACTGAGCCCTCCTCCGAGCTTGGGAAGCTACAGCAATGGCGATCATGGCACGTCCTGTGTAGACAAGGCCGACGACGACGTCCTTTCTGTCGAAGTTTACCGTCGTCTTCCCCGATCAACTCGTGCGCAGCTCGATCCAACACTGGTAGGTGTTCTCATCTCTTTCGATCATCTCCTTGTGAATTCTTGAGTATTGGGATCGATATTGGCGAGTGTTTCGAATCTGAGTTCTTGCTTTCCTGGGTTTAGAGATCGGAGCTGTAGTGATCGATCATCGATCGATTTTGTTTTGGTTTTGGATCAAGAACGGTTTTGGTGAGTTCTATGTTTAATCTGGTGCCTTCTCTCCAAATTTGGAGTCGGATCGATTCAAATTGAACTAACACCCATCCTCTCTGTTCTTGCACGCCAACCGTTCGATGGAATGGCTGATCCAATCTAACGATCAGTTCTGGACCCAAGGATTGCAGTATTGGACAATCAAGACACGATCGGTTGCATTCCTTAACACAGGTATGTTCTCCTCTTCTCTCCTCTGTTATGAGCGTTCGCTATGGACTTGGGGAAAACCAGGGCAAGGCTATTTTCAGTGCCATATTAAGAATCGGTTAGTTGGCTATACACTGTTCATTAGCCGTTGGGTTGTTCTGAGTCCAGTAGTTAAATGTGTTCTATTCGAATGTAAGAGTAGGTTCTGTTCGAATTATGAGTCTATGGTAGTTAAATGTGTTTCTGTTCTGTATAAATATCCAGTTGTGTTCGAATCTGTTCGGAAATATACGTTCAGGTTGTATGTGTTCGAATATATCATTCAGTGTTCTGGAGTTCGGTTCTTGATAACTAGCCGTCGACTAAGTTTGATACTAGCCGTTAGTCTCATCCACATTCGAATGTGAGCCCAATTATGTTCTGCTCACATATATTCGAATATGTGTTATGAGCCCATTTGAACATGTTTGTTGAGGGTTCAGTTTTCATATTCGAAATGTCCTATTATGAGTCCATAATATCAATGGGTGTTTGGGTTGGATCCTAGTTCTGAGTTCATTCAAGAAACTTGAGTTATGACTCTAATAGAGCCTATAACATTAATTAGATTTCTGTAGTTGAACTTATTAAATTATGAGATAGGCTCAATTGAATATGCTAGTCAATATGTTTTTATGGGCCATCATATGGGCTCAAGTCTATGGGTCAAACTAAGTTAAGCTAGTATGGCTTTGTGGTTAAATAAATAAAACCAAATAGAAATTAAGGATATTGGAAGTTATCTCTAAATATATTTATTAATTTCTTCTTCTAGGTGATTTTGAAGAATTGGACTAACCCCCGAAGTGAAGGCAAGTACATGTACTCGATATTTCCATCATTGCATGCATTACACACACATTGTCTTGTTCCATTATTGCACTTGTTCTCGATTGATTGCTTGCTTGCATTGTTTTTGTGTCGGGTGGGGGACGTTCTAGATACATGTGATTGACTGATATTGGACAAACATTGCCTGATAGCATACTCCGTATGCCTAAGTCCATTTCGTGCGTGACTGATAGCATTGTCATCAGACATGCCTGATTATTGCGTGACTGATAGCATTGTCGTCAGACATGCCTGATATATTGACTGATAGCATATTTGATATGCCTGATTACATATTAGTCCCCACATGTTGATAACGTCCATTTGCATATGTACACGTAGCTAGTGCATGCTTATTGTTCATCATGTTTCCTGTCTTTCAGTTATACTTTGATGTACCGTTCCATTGATCTCATGGTGAGTTTTATTGAGTTACATTGTACTTTGCTCCTTTTCTGACTGGATCGTTGATTATAGGTGAGATGGACATTTATATTGTCATGGCTAGCATTGGAGCTCACTTGATATGGAGATAGATAGTTTCATGTATAGGAATTCATTGATTGTATTTGATTATATGTCATTGTTGTATCATTTATCTTTCACCGGTTTTGTACCCGGACATTCATGTATAAGTTGTAATAATTATATAGTGGATATCTGTGATGGTTAGTTTAGTCCCGTGATTAGATGCTGTGATGAGATTATATGTTATTTGATGACCAGACGGCTCACTACCGTTGTCAACGACAGTGTAGGCCGGGCATGCATCGACCCGTACCCGATTATCCGGGAGCGGGGCGTGACACAAAAGGCGTAAGGATATAAAATGGGCGTAAAACATCTAATAAAATATCAATAAATAGGGTTATAGAAGAGCCAAGCTTGAAGAAAATAAAACCAAATCTCCATGATAAAATACACACGCAGGGGAGCAGCGTAGGCGTAAATACACGCACGCAGGGGAGCAGCGTAAGCGTGAAAAGTCACGCATGCTGAGGCAGGCAGCGTAAGCGTGAAAAGTCACGCACGCTGAGGCAGGCAGCGTAAGCGTGAAAAGTCACGCACGCTGAGGCAGGCAGCGTAAGCGTGAAAAGTCACGCACGCTGAGGCAGGCAGCGTAAGCATGAAAAGTCACGCACGCTGAGGCAGGCAGCGTAAGCGTGAAAAGTCACGCACGCTGAAGCAGGCAGCGTAAGCGTGAAAAGTCACGCACGCTGAAGGGGACACGCTTCCAATAGAAAGCGTACCCAAGTCTGCGTACGCAGCGCTAAAGAGCGTGCGCAGCCCAGTGTGCGTAAGCTAAACAGCTCTGCACACTGCTCACTGTCTTCTCCAAACAGCAAGAACACCGTGGTTGAACTCATACACAGCATCATAACTTGGTCATCCGAACTCCAAATCCGGATTTCCAAAGTTCCAACTTGGGTGAAACTGAATGCTCTTCCACATGAGAACATCAAAAACCCATAAAATCCAACTTAAACAGATCAAAACCAAGCAAATCCGAAAATAGGGAAACATTAGATCTACAACAATGGAGATTCCAAATCACAAAACACCAAGCTCTAATGTTGATCACCATGTCCTATTCTAGCAAATGGACCAAGAAAATGTGGTTCTCATGTAGTGGCACGATGCACTTGTCTATGGGTTGGGGAGTTGTGTGGAAGAAGGAAGAAGAAGAACTTGTAGGAATTAATGAAGTTATGGAGGAGAGAGAAAAGGTTAGTGGGTTTTTAATGAGGGTGGTTGTGATGGAATGGAGGTAGAGAATAGGCTAAGGTGTTCCACTCATGTTGAACCAAACCAAACCAAACCAAACCAAACCAACCAAAATGAAACCAAGCCATGGTTCAAAACCATTTACGAGAAACCAAAATCCACAAGTCGAGAAAATAAAATGCGTGCCAAAAATCAAAGTACGAGTAAAATACGAATTACGGAAAATGGGGGTGACACTCCTCGCCGGCGAGCGACCCCCGACCCCCCCCCACCCGACCCCCGACCCCCCCTCCGCCTCCGTCGCCGGTCGCCGGCGAGCGCACCCCCCTCCTCCTCCTCGCCGGCGAACACAGCCGAAGAAGGAGGGGGGGGGCATGGGTAAAATTGTCATTTGGGGGCAAAATGAGCTTAATTCATACTTTTGGCAATTTTAAGAGCATGCGATCTTTTAGTGCAAAAAACACAAATTTAACGAGGAATTTTTTGCACTTTACCCTATATAAGATATGGACGTAGGATTCCAAGTAAAAAAGGATTTAGATAAATAAAAAATTAGACAAAAGGGTTTACATCGCCTAAAGAGGAATACTTTAGGAGGTAACAACCTTGGGTAAGCCAAACGTCATCATAGTCAGACTCAGCAGTCAGGATCAAGCCCTAGTTCAATTGGAAATTCTCCAAACACGAAATTATTCTAAGATGTGTAGATTTTTACCATCATTTCCGAAAAATCCCCCCAATTTTAATTCCTACGTATTTTGTAATATTTTTGATATATTTGGCGTAATATTTATTCCTTGGCCTATTTAGTATTTTTTTACCATCATTTCTTCTGTTCATGTTGGGCTCAGCCCATCCCTTATAAATCGGAGGCAGAGGGAGTGTGTCAGAATTCCTCCTCTTGTTCTTCTTCCCGCCATCGAACAGGTGAATTCGTCACTCTTTTCTTCCTCTACTGGTTAATTAATTTCTTGTTGAAGAATTAATTTCAACCTCCTATTACAGAGCTTGCGGCCAGGGCGATCATCTAGATCATCGCCGGCGACTGAAGCTCCTCTCTGCCGACGATCGATCGGTGGCGCATTCTTTAAGCTTCGACGCTGTCGGCTGATTCGAGTCCTCCCTGTTCATCGCCTGGTAAGATTTGATTAGATTCTTTCGTGGTATTGTTTCTGATCAAAATGATGTTTCGATTTATTCATTTTGAATTCTTTGTTCCGTTCATGATCGAGTAGGAACACATGGGATTTAGTTTGACGGATCAAAAACGCAACCGAGCGTTTGATTGTGATCGTTTCTAATTAGGAAGTAGTTTGTACTATTCTTACAAATGTGATTGATATCTCATTTTTTTTTAATCTAAATAGTTTCTTGATGCATGTGTACGTGAGTGTATATTACTTTCTTGATGATATTTGTTACTGATAGCTCGTTTTTTTAATCTAAATAGTTTCTTGATGCATGTGCTTTCGTTTCTTATATATTAATTTCTTGATGATATTGTTAGGAATCAAACTCTGTAGCCCGGACATTAATCACTACTGTTCTTTCAAATACAGTTTGTTTCTTTTTTATTAATTGTTTTTTGTATGTTCTCCTGACTATAGTTACAGTTGGTGTGTTTTTTTTTTTTCGATTTCATATATCCGGGTTAGTTAAAATTTGAGAAGAAGAAAAATGGAGAAGAAAAAAAAAGTTCATCTCTTTTTTCTTCTAAATAGTTTCTTGATTATTAGGGGTGCAACTCGGACGGGTCGGCGAAGGGGCTGGCCGGGGGGGGGGGGGGGCTGGCGGAGGGAGGAGGAGGGGGGTCGGAAGGGCTGGCGGAGGGAGGAGGGGGGGGGAGGAGGCCGGCCGGTGGAGGGAGGGGGGTCGGGGGGAGGGGGGCTGGCGGAGGGAGGAGGAGGGGGGGTCGCAAGGGCTGGCGGAGGAAGGAGGAGGGGGGTCGCAAGGGCTGGCGGAGGGAGGAGGAGGGGGGTCGCAAGGGCTAGCGGAGGGAGGAGGGGGGGAGGCCGGCCGACGAAGGGGCTGGCCGGTGGAGAGGGGGTACGGAGGGGGGGCTAGTAGGAAAATAGGGGAGGGGTAGTTTAGGTTTTTTTTTTTTTTTTGAAAGTTAACAGCCATTTAACGGTAAAATAGACGGTAGGGGGTAAATCGCTCGCACGGACGAACTAAGGGGAGCCAAACTGCATTTTTGGTGTAAGGAGTCTTATTTTGCGAACGAGACAACTCTAGGGAGGGTTTAAATGCACTATACCCTTTAGATGAAAGTTAATGTTTAGTGTAAGGGGGGGGGGGGGGGCTGGCGGAGGGAGGAGGAGGGGGGGTCGGAAGGGCTGGCGGAGGGAAGAGGGGGGAGGAGGCCGGCCGGTGGAGGGAGGGTGGGTCGGGGGGAGGAGGGCTGGCGGAGGGAGGAGGAGAGGGGGTCGCAAGGGCTGGCGGAGGGAGGAGGAAGGGGGGTCGCAAGGGCTGGCGGAGGGAGGAGGGAGGAGGTCGGCCGACGAAGGGGCTGGCCGGTGGAGAGGGGGTACGGAGGGGGGGGGGGGGGCTGGTAGGAAAATAGGGGAGGGGTAGTTTAGGTATTTTAAAAAAAAATTTTTTGAAAGTTAACAGCCATTTAACGGTAAAATAGACTGTAGGGGGTAAATCGCTCGCGCGGACGAACTAAGGGGAGCCAAACTGCATTTTTGGTCTAAGGAGTCTTATTTTACGAACGAGACAACTCTAGGGAGGGTTTAAATGCACTATACCCTTTAGATGAAAGTTAATGTTTAGTGTAAGGGGGGGCTGGCGGAGGGAGGAGGAGGGGGGGGGGTCGGAAGGGCTGGCGGAGGGAGGAGGGGGGGGAGGAGGCCGGTCGGTGGAGGGAGGGGGGCTGGCGGAGGGAGGAGGAGGGGGGGTCGCAAGGGCTGGCGGAGGGAGGAGGGGGGAGGCCGGCCGGCGAAGGGGCTGGCCGGTGGAAAGGGGGTACGGAGGGGGGGCTGGTAGGAAAATAGGGGAGGGGTAGTTTAGGTATTTTTTAATTTTTTTTTGAAAGTTAACAGCCATTTAACGGTAAAATAAACAATATGGGGTAAATCGCTCGCGCGGGCGAACTAAGGGAGGCCAAACTGCATTTTTGGTCTAAGGAGTCTTATTTTGCGAACGAGACAACTCTAGGGAGGGTTTAAATGCACTTTACCCTTTAGATGAAAGTTGTCACGACCCGATCCCAACTAATTGGGTCGAACCGGATCATGCCCAGCCTGCACCGTTGTTGAGACGGCGGCAGTAAGCTGTTCCAGTAGCAGGTAACCATACAACAACACTATATTTGTCACAACTCAACATCGAAAAATAAAACTTTATTAAACTTGGAATTTAAATACAATTGGGAAATGTTCTGAAATAAAATAACAGAAATGAAATAACAACAATGTAGAAAAGGAAATCTATCTATCAGCCGGATCATCGGCCTCAGTCCCAACGTCCTCCAAAGGGGACACTGGCAGTAATACCGGGTACAACAAAGGATCGTAGTAGCTGTTGTATAACAGCTCGGCATCCTCAAAATCCCCTAAAAATGTATCTCCAGTCCGGAGGGTGTAGGCCTCAAAAATGAAAGTCACGCTGAGTTGATCCAGAAAGTGTTTAAAAGTCACGCAGAGTTGATCAGGAAACAGTATAAAAGTCACGCTGAGTTCTGCCAGACCATTTCTTCAAAGTCATGCAGAGACAGCTCATCATACGTCAGAGTGTAATTATGACTAGCAGCATAACAGTCAAGGAATGTCTCCTCGTATGCCACGTATGCACGGAACTCGAGAGATCACGGCCGTCTTCTGTGTGATTCTTGAAATCTTCTTCAGCAAGACTCAGCCTTCACCAAGTTGGCATGACTAATGAGCCTTATCCTCATTTAATGCAACTGACAGTGTAATCAATGTCAGAGATTTTGTGTCAGACGAAGCATGCCGAATCAAGACAGCTGGCAGTCTGCGTGAATTTTGAACTTTTTCCTTTCCTCAAGCTTGCGTGAATTTTGAGCTTTTTGCTTCGAAGTTGGCGTGAATTCTGAAGTATTCTCCCCCCAAGTCTGCGTGGATTTCGCCCTCAACGAGTCTGCGTGAATTTTATCATCAACAAGGCTGCGTGGATTTTGTCTTCAACAAGTCTGCGTGGATTTCATCTCAAACTTCATCAAACTGGAGTACGTCGCAGCTATGCCACCGATCTCTCTCATGCGTGCCCTGTAACTTGCACACGACCCATGCACGAATGCCATGTGTCCAACAGTTACAGGCCACGTCCAGTAACTACTCACTAACCCTGCTTGTATTTGAAGTCTGCGTGATTTTTCAAATGGGCACAGGTGGTGAAGTAGTTATCTTTTCAGTTATTTTTGACTCTATAAATAGAGTTCTTTTTCTCATTTGTTGTAACGGAGACACAGATATCTGCAACTGCTGTCGAAATTTTTGAGAGCTTTTCTTCTTCGCATAGTCTAAGGGATAAAGCGATCGTCTTCTAGATCGGATTCCCACAGTTGTAATTTTTCCAGATACACAATAAATAAAGGAATTTATTTATGAAAAGCAAATTGGCGACTCTGCTGGGGAAAACCATATCCTCTTCTGAGATGGCAACAACTCAATACGACACTTCGTCAATCGGCTCGACGAAGAAGGTGATATCGATCCAATTCGATCAACTCGCCTATGAAGAAATGCAACGGGCTAGGGGTGGCAAGCCTACTTCAGCCTCCATCACCACTGCCAAGTCGAAGGGACGATCTGTCTACGTCCCTAAGAACTTGTTGGCAACCAGTGGTGATGTTTCTGCCACAGTGTCTACCTCTAACACTGGCAGAAGCTCTACTGCAAGCACGCACGCTCTTGTGTGCTCGAATTCGACAGCAATCAAAAGTCACGCTGACAGCACTGGCTCCTTAGCTAAGCCTGTTCCAGTGTGCAATCTCAAAAATCACGCTGACAGCACTGGCTCTTTAGCCAAATCTATTCCAGTGTGTAATTTCAAGATCAAAAGTCACGCTGACAATACTGGCTCCTTAGCCAAATTTGTTCCAGCGTGCAAACTGAATCTCAAAAATCACGCCGACAAGCTTGTTCCAGCGTGTATTTCCAAAGTCAAAAATCACGCTAAAAGCACTGGTTCTTTAACCAAGCCTGTTTCAGCGTGTATTCCACCATCCAACAAGTCAAAACTCTCTGACTCAGTGTGCGTGCCAAAATCTGGCTCTTTAGCCAAGACTTTATATACTGAAAAGAATAGTTCTTTAGCTATATCTTCTTCTTTGCCAAGTTCTACTAGAACTGGGGGTGGTCTTGCTAAGGCTCCTTCACAAATGGCACACAAAGTCCCTTCAAAAAGAAACAACTCTTTAGTTGTTTCTTCTGTTCCTGCAGTTTTACTTCAGGAGCAGCTTTGACTGACAGTTTTGTTAGTCAAAGAAAAGGAGATGGTCTTTTGACTACTCTTCCTTCTGGACATTCTATGTCTCAAAATTTGAATAAGTCTAAAAAGAAACATTACTTAATGTCTTCTTCTACGACTTCTTCAGATTAGGCACAGAATTTGTCTATAAAAGAAGGTCTGTTACCAACTCCTAATCAAGGGGGTGGTTCAACTCTGCCTTCTCTTCAGATATCTAGGTCAATGGAAGGAAAACTCCAAGTTTCAAAGACTAATATTTTACCTTCAACTGATCTAAGAACAAAACTGAATCAAACCCGTTTGGAAAGCACTTCTGGTGTCAAGAAACCATACCAATCGGGAACAGAAATAAGAGATCCGGATGCAGAGTATGCCAGAAACTATGTGGCTCATATTAATCACTCTTTATATAATCAAGAGCCATTAAGACCTAAGAACAAGAATTATATTCTTAAATCTTCACAAACAGACTTACGAGAACATCTTCAACATAAGAGAAGGAATAATTTTGCATCAATAGATCATGACCATGCTGAGTGTGACCTCTAGCATAGTGGTTAAGGGAGATGCATGCGGCCGTGGCCCAAGTGGTCGGAGTTTGAGCCACAGTGGAGATGAGTTCGTCATAATAAAGAGCAGAGAAGATCTTCATTAGGTTCCTGGCATGTGAGAGTTGTTAAGGTTCGCATGCATGTGCATAGAAAAGATTACTGCCTAGGGTTAAGGAAATCATATTACCTACATATTTCAAGGGTGGCAACGACGTGGAGGATAACGATGTATAATACTAGTGGCTATTGCGCGTGGTCTTATAAGTTTATGTGTTATATATAAGGATATTAAAAATGATGTACCAAATACTCTCACAATAGTATTAAGTATGTTTTTACTGTTAAAAGAAAAACTAAAGTGAATGGGAGATTATATTATTTCTTCGCATGCTCATGAGTTTATATATAGAGGAACTCACATGTGGATTTGTACGGCTTGCATGTTTGAACTCGATTTGGAACCACTCAAAGGCCAACACGTGATCCTCTCATTCAAAATACTCTCTCGAATTAAACACAAAAACTTTCCAGTTCTATAATACAAATTAAATGAATGTTCTGATGCACAAATGTGAGAACTCTTATTTGGTACCTTCAACACTGACACACTGTCAGTGGAGTCCTAAAACTCTAATGATAATCTCGGATACGTATCATATTTGTATGTGCTGCAATTAGAGGTATTCGCAACCGGTTAGGCAAGGACACAGCCAGAAATTTAAGTTTTTTTTTTTGAGCATAAAAACAGAGACCATTCATTCATTTAAAACAGAGTTACAAACAGATCTATCACGAATGATCAGATCAGTAATACAAGGAGGGATGATATCATGAACTTGTAAATAATTCACAGAGTTGTTGAACAAAGAGTAGGTGGCTAATACATGAGCACAAACATTTAGATTCCTATGAATATAGGAGAAGAAAACACCATTGTTCATGTGAAGTAATGTCTTAGCATTTGCAATGGTATGTCGAGCGAGCCAAACTGAGGATTCTTCCCGGTGAGAAATGGAGTCAATAATGACCTTACAGTCTCCTTCCACAGTGACAAACTGCAGGTGTCTTCTCTCAATGATGACCAATGCCAAATGAATACCAAGAGCTTCAGCTTCAATTGGTGAACCACCATCCTGACATTTTGAGAAAGCAATGATGAAACATCCTTCCGAATCACGTAAGATGGCCGAGGCTGCCATCTTACCATCTAGGTAAGCCCCATCAAAATTGATTTTCCATTTTCCTGAAGAAGGTGGTTGCCAATGAGCTGGAGAAGCCAATCTGTTGGATGTCAAGATGGAGGGAGATGTGCTCAATCCGAGCGCAGCTTCATGCTTCTCTTGAAGGAGTTTCGTATCATAGATGATTCTTTGTGTAGAAATTCTGACATTGTTGAAGATGAAGTTGTTCCTGGCCTTCCAGATGGACCATATTTGGTATAAACAGCTGGATATAACATCTTTATCACCAATTTGTAGCAGAGCAGTCATTAAGGAGCACACTGTTGTGTGTGGTCGAATCAAACAGGAGATTGCAGGAATGGCTTGCCAAGTTTGACCTGAAATAGAACAATGTAAAATAAGGTGGTCAGCTGTTTCTTCACATATCTGACAGATAGGGCATGTTGCTGCAATATCAGAGATACGTCGATTGATGTTTGATTTTGTGGGTAATGAGTTAGTCAGCACTCGCCAAGCAAAGAGATGAACAGGAGGATATATGTGAGAGAGTTTCCAAAATTTCTTCCATTCGTTGAACACATTAGCACCAGATATGGGAGGATCATTATGTAAATATTCATGAATAGCCCTGTATCCTGATTTCGTGGTATATTCACCATCCACTGTGTGTTTCCATATGAGCTTATCCATAGTGCAATTACTGGATAGGGGAATATGAAGAATAGCCATAGCTTCATGAGGAGGAAATAAAACATAGATGAGATTTTCCTTCCAAGTGTAAGAATCATGGTTGATGAGATCACCCACAACTCTGAAATTAATGTTCTCCTGTTGATAGCCAATCACTCTGTTGTTGGGAAGCCCTGGAACCCAGGGATCAGACCAAATGCTGATATTTGCTCCATTTCCAACCGACCAAATAACATTTCCAAGAAGGTATTCCCGACATTTCAACATGCTGATCCATATGCAAGACGAGGAAGATGAAGGGGAAAAAGACCAGAAGTTGGAAGAGTGAAGATACTTGCCATGAAGAAGAGGAGCCCAGATTGAGGTTGGGTCAGTAAGAAACCTCCACACTAATTTTATCAGTAAAGACAGATTTGTAATAAAAGGATCTCTAATGCCCAAACCGCCTTGAAACTTTGGTTTTGTAAATAAGGACCAAGGAGAGAAATGGATCTTTCGTTGAGAATTAGCAGCCCCGCACCAAAAATCACGTTGATGCTTTGCTAAAGAGTTTGTGACAGATTTAGGAATAGAATAGGAAGAGAAATGGTATGTAGGAAGAGATGAAAGAGTGGATTTAATGAGGGTTGTGCGAGCAGCGTGGGATAGGCAACCTCTTTTCCAGCCACTGAGTTTCTGTAAACTTGTGTTGAGAAGATCAGCAAATGTACCAATTCTATTCTTTGATTGAAGAATTTTATGACCCAGATAACTGTCCCAAGGATCCATAGGCTTAACACCAAAGAAGTTAAAGTAAAGATTTTTCATATAAGGATCGATCTTCTTTGATAGAAACAAGGACGATTTGTCGAAATTGATACGTTGCCCAGACCAAAGTTCAAAAGATTTAAGAATGATTTTAGTTTGAGAAATATTGTGAAGAGAACAGGAGCCAAATAGAATTAAATCATCTGCAAAAGCCAAATGAGAGAATGAAATAGGACAACGATTCAATCTTATGCTTTCATATAACATATTTCTTTCCATAATAAGAATAAATGTGGACAGAATTTCCATGCTCATGATAAATAAATATGGTGACAAAGGGCACCCCTGACGGATGCCGCAGGATGGTATGAAAACAGTTGTTGGGACACCATTGACGAGTACATAAAATGAGACTGAGGAGATGCATTCCATGATAATGTCATGAGATTTTCCCATAATACCAAGACCAGTCATCGCCTGGCTGATGATACCCCATTGTAATCTATCATAAGCCTTGGACATATCCAATTTAAGAGCAAAGGAACCATTGGTGGGACTGGAATTTGAAATAGAATGAAGAATTTCATGAGCTAGAATTACGTTGTCACCAATGTATCTACCAGGGACAAAAGCGTTTTGTAGTGGATTGATGAGATGATGCAGGTGAAGACGAATACGATTGGCAATGATCTTCGTAATGACTTTATACAAAACATTACATAATGCTATCGGTCGAAATTCAGAAGGAGTAGTAGGATGTTTTGTTTTGGGAATCAACACAATATAGGTATGATTGAGATGAATTGGTATGCTACCCGATATGAAAAAATTCTGAATGAGATGAGTTACCTCATGACCAACGATATCCCAATATTTTTGATAAAATGCAGCAGGAAACCCATCTGGACCTGGGGATTTCCTGGTTTGGGATGGTAAGATGGCAGCCTCGGCCATCTTACGTGATTCGGAAGGATGTTTCATCATTGCTTTCTCAAAATGTCAGGATGGTGGTTCACCAATTGAAGCTGAAGCTCTTGGTATTCATTTGGCATTGGTCATCATTGAGAGAAGACACCTGCAGTTTGTCACTGTGGAAGGAGACTGCAAGGTCATTATTGACTCCATTTCTCACCAGGAAGAATCCTCAGTTTGGCTCGCTCGACATACCATTGCAAATGCTAAGACATTACTTCACATGAACAATGGTGTTTCCTTCTCCTATATTCATAGGAATCTAAATGTTTGTGCTCATGTATTAGCCACCTACTCTTTGTTCAACAACTCTGTGAATTATTTACAAGTTCATGATATCATCCCTCCTTGTATTACTGATCTGATCATTCGTGATAGATCTGTTTGTAACTCTGTTTTAAATGAATGAATGGTCTCTGTTTTTATGCTCAAAAAAAAAAAAACTTAAATTTCTGGCTGTGTCCTTGCCTAACCGGTTGCGAATACCTCTAATTGCAGCACATACAAATGTGATACGTATCCGAGATTATCATTAGAGTTTTAGGACTCCACTGACAGTGTGTCAGTGTTGAAGGTACCAAATAAGAGTTCTCACATTTTGTGCATCAGAACATTCATTTAATTTGTATTGTAGAACTGGGAAGTTTTTGTGTTTAATTCGAGAGAGTATTTTGAATGAGAGGATCACGTGTTGGCCTTTGAGTGGTTCCAAATCGAGTTCAAACATGCAAGCCGTACAAATCCACACGTGAGTTCCTCTATATATAAACTCATGAGCATGCGAAGAAATAATATAATCTCCCATTCACTTTAGTTTTTCTTTTAACAGTAAAAACATACTTAATACTATTGTGAGAGTATTTGGTACATCATTTTTAATATCCTTATATATAACACATAAACTTATAAGACCACGCGCAATAGCCACTAGTATTATACATCGTTATCCTCCACGTCGTTGCCACCCTTGAAATATGTAGGTAATATGATTTCCTTAACCCTAGGCAGTAATCTTTTCTATGCACATGCATGCGAACCTTAACAACTCTCACATGCCAGGAACCTAATGAAGATCTTCTCTGCTCTTTATTATGACGAACACATCTCCACTGTGGCTCAAACTCCGACCACTTGGGCCACGGCCGCATGCATCTCCCTTAACCACTATGCTAGAAGTTATTCGCATATATATATATATATATATATATATATATATATATATATATATATATATATTGTTATTATTTAGGGTTCAAAAGGAAAAAAAAAGTCACATATTTGTTAGATTTTATGGCAAATAAATATAGAACAAAGCAATACTGTGGGCATATGCATTTTCAGTGAATACCTGAACCCGCCCGCCGGCGCTCTGGCCCGCAGTACCCATCCGGTTGTCCTCTTTAACTCTCCAACCTATTGATACGATACGGCTTATCCCCGTGTGTATGAGGGGTAAGCTAATACAGTTCTAAGTTACAGTTGGCTTTGGTCATAATCATTACTCTATTCCCCCAGTCCCCAATCAGTACAGTAGTCACAATCAGTACTCTCCGAGAGAGTTTTGTATTTGCATCGTGGTTTAAACATGCAGTAAAACAATTATTAAAATAACTGTAAAACTAACACAAACTATACTTGCCTCAAAGGATTTGACTAGAGAGGTAGAAGACTTCGAGACAGGAAATTCAGAATCGTCCTCGAATTCCTACATTCGAGAAATTGACTCAGATTCCAGGTTTACCAATCTAGCTACGCTAGTTGAAATCTCTATTTGTGTCCTAATCCATTTTTAATTCTTTAATTAATAAAACACGAAACACGATTATTTGTGCGTTGATTTTAATACGAGGGAAAAGATCATTTTATATTTTGAATTCGGAAAACTCGTCGATGCCAGATTAATTTATTAAAACTTTGTATTTTTTATAATTTATAAGTATAAAAACTAATTTCTTATTTAGTGATAAATACATAATTTTTAATATCAAAACTGATAGATTTTATGTGAGAAATTCTTATTAATTTTATACGAAAATACTTTTTATTCAATTTATTCGTTTAATACAAAAACTCACAAAATCAGAAATAACTAAAATCTATGCTACGAAATACAGTTACAGAACACAGCCAGCTGGGCTTATGCCCATTACAATTTATTTACATAAATTAAAATAAGACAAAACTGCCGTTAGTCCTAAACTTTAAATATGAATAAAATATGAACAAAATTAAATAGTAAAAATAAAGATAAAATATAGAGTCTCAGATATGGTCCAATCCTCAACTAGGCTAATGCCTCAACGTCCGAGCGAAGCCGGTTTCGTTTGCGCTTAGTCGGGGCCCATTGACCGATACGGTCGTCGCCCAAAACCAAATATCAAATGAAATTCCGAAATCCATTTTAAATTCATTTTTAAATATTCTAGAATTTACGAAAAAAATTCGGCAGCATCTCCTCTGTTTTTAGTCAACCCAAAAACTGGGAATCGCGCCGATAATTTTTCTGTAAATCCCAAACCAGGGAATCCCCAAAATATATATACAGAATAAACACAACCAATCCATAGATAAATTCGGAACGACTCGAAATAATTTCGGAAGTCCGATTCCAACCCAAAACATCACAGAACGCTATCGGAAAAATCCGGAAAGCTCAGAAATATACCAAAACCAATTCCCAAAATATTCCGGAAATCCCAAAATAATCAACAGAACCTTTCCGAAGGTTCCGAAAAAATACGACGTCGCTAAAACCGAATTCCCAAGGGGAATCGGGGACCATTCTCATCACAGACTGAAATAAAAGAGACGGGACAGGGGTTATACCTCAGGTTGCTCGGCTAGAGCTCTCAGATGATAAATAGAGAAAGAAATAAGAGCTCCGAACAGCAATGTAAACCCGGGACAGCGTCCAAACTGAAATTCAGCTCCTGGTCGGGAACAGAAAGTCGCAGAACAGCAAATCGGGGTCGGGACAGCAGCGGACAGCGGCAACGCTGTCACGGAACAGCGGATCGGGGCGTATGGGGGTCGGGCGAGCGGGCCAGGGGGTCGCCGGCGGCGGCTTGCGGGTGCGGGGAGGCCGAGCTAGGGCTCGGGCGCTGACCGGAGAGGGGCGACAGGGGGCTGGATGGTCGGCGCACAGGGGAGGCCGGAGCGCGGGGCGTCGGGCCTGGAGGAGGCTGGCCGGAGGGTCGGAGGTTGCGTCGGAAAGCGGGGGTCCGAGGCGTGGGGCGCGGCCGTGAGTGCGGGGAGGCCGACGGGTGTGGGGAAGAGAGGGGGTTGTGAGGAAGAGGGAGTTGTGAGGGGTTGTGATGAAGAAGAGAGTGGGGGGTTAGTTGTTGTGGAGTTGTGGAGAAGGGGATTAAGTAAGGGTGGGGTGGTGGTTGATTGTGTGGAGAGGAGAAGAAGGAGGAGAACGACTAGGTGTACGTGTGTGAAGAAAGTGAGGGTGCTGGTCCTCGTGACCAGCACAAAGGGAACTCTTTTTTTTTATTGAAACCAAATCAGAATTATAATTGGGATTGGGTTTGGGTTCGGGCTCAGGTTCGGGTCTGGGTTCTGACTCGGGTCTGGGTTTGAAACCAAAAATCCATGTTAATTAATTTCGAAATAATTTTAACACTTGAAATAATAATAATAATAATAATAATAATAATAATGGAATACTAATAATAATTTAATTCACAAGAAATGGGTTTCACAATCTTTCCTCCTTAGAAAATTTCGTTCTCGAAATTTAAAAGCAAGGTTAGGGATTACCTTAAGTCTCAAACAAGTACGGGTACTGTGGTCTTCTCGCTCCCAGGTCGACTCGCCTGGTGAGTTGTGCCGCCACATCACTCTGACTATCGGTATCACGGTGTTCCTGGTTCTCTTCTCGCCTCGGTCCAATATTGCCACTGGCTTCTCCGGCACTGTGAGGCTGGGTCCAATCTCCAGCTCTGAATGGTCCAAGATATGGCTCGGGTCCGGGATGTAGCGTCTCAGTTGCGAGACGTGGAAGACGTTGTGGACGTCTTCGAGACTTGGGGGTAGAGCCACCCGATAAGCCACTTCTCCAATCCTGTTAAGTACTTCAAATGGACCAATATACATGGGGCTTAACTTTCCTGCTCTGCCGAAACGGATGGTTCCTCTGGTAGGTGAGATCTTCACAAATACGTTGTCGCCTTCTTCAAACTCCAAAGGCCGTCTGCTGCTATCAGCCCAATGCTTCTGCCTGTCTTGGGCTATCCGGAGCTTGTCTCTGATCATTCTCACCTTCTCTGCTGCTTCGGTCACCATCTCAGGTCCAAGCAACACTCGTTCTCCGACGTCGTCCCAAGCAAGTGGAGTGCGGCAACGACGTCCATAGAGTGTCTCGAACAGTGTCATCCCGATGCTAGCCTGGTAGCTGTTGTTGTAAGAGAACTCTACCAAGTGCAAATGGTCTTCCCAAGACCCTCCAAATTCCAGGACGCAGGATCTCAGCATATCTTCTAGCGTCTGAATTGTTCTCTCCGATTGTCCGTCAGTCTGAGGGTGGTAGGCGGTGCTGAACTTCAGTTGGGTTCCCAAGCTGTCATACAAACGCTTCCAAAAGTGAGAGGTAAATCTAGTATCTCTGTCAGATACAATACTTACCGGAACTCTATGAATCTGGTAGATGTGTCGTATGTACAGTGCTGCCAACTTCTCGGTGGATAAACCAACCTTGAAGGGGATAAAGTGAGCTGACTTCGTCATTCGGTCCACGATAACCCAAATGGCATCCTTTCCTCCTTGGGATCGAGGTAGTCCCGATACAAAATCTATCGTTATGTGCTCCCATTTCCACTCCGGAATGACAAGCGGCTGCAAAAGTCCTGCTGGTCTCTGTCTGCTAGCTTTAACTTGCTGACAAATTAAACATCTAGCCACATACCTGGATACGTCCTTCTTCATTCCGTACCACTATACTATAGTCCGCATATCCTGGTACATCTTGTTGGCTCCAGGATGTATGGAATACTGCGACTGGTGCGCTTCTTGTATCAGCTCGTTCCTCAGTTCGCCAGTTGGTACGCAAAGCCTCGTACCATTCTTCAGTGCTCCGTCGCTGGCGATTGAGAATCCTTCAAGTGTTCCTGCCAGCACTTGATCTCTAAGTTTGCAAAGCGTCTCGTCTTGGAATTGTGTCTCCTTGATCCTGTCCATAAGACTCGAACGCACTTGCAACTGCATCAAAGATGATTCATCTCCTGGTACGATGGCTTCTCTTCCAAGTTTCTTCATCTCTTCCTCGGGCAGTACAATTTCCAATCCAAGCTTCTCCATGTCCTCCAGCAAATGGTACTCCTTGGTCAAGAACATTGCCATCGGGTATCGACTAAGTGCATCTGCAACAATATTAGCCTTACCCGGATGATACTGCAGGTTGATATCAAAATCCTTCATTAGCTCCAGCCATCGTCTCTGTCTCATATTCAGCTCCTTCTGAGTGAAAACATATTTCAGACTTTTGTGGTCCGTAAATATTTCTACTCTCTCTCCATACAGGTAGTGCTTCCATAGTTTCAAAGCAAATATCACCGCTGCAAGCTCCAAATCATGTGTGGGTAGTTCTTCTCATGAGTCCGTAATTGTCTAGATGCATAGGCAATTACTTTTTCGTGTTGTTGAAGAACGCAACCCAGTCCTTTTTCGGAAGCATCACTATAGATTGAGAAACCACGGGTAGCGCAAGTATCGACGCTGTTGTGAGCCTCTTCTTCAGTTCCTCAAAAGCTGATTGGCACGCTTCAGACCATATGAATTCCTCGTTCTTCCTGGTAAGCTTCATCATTGGCTCCGCAATCTTGGAGAAATCCTTCACGAACTTCCGGTAGTAGCCAGCTAGTCCCAAAAAGCTCCTGATCTCTGCAACCGAGCTTGGTGCAGTCCACTTCTCAATAGCAGCTATCTTCTTTGGATCCACCAAAATTCCTTTTCTTGTGACAACATGGCCCAAAAATTCTACTTTGTCTAAAAAGAATTCGCATTTGGATAGCTTACCATAGAGCTTCTCATTCCTCAAGGTACTCAGCACTTTCCTCAAGTGCTCTTCATGCTCTTCCTCCGTCTTCGAGTAGATCAGTATGTCATCGATGAAGACGACAACAAACTGATCCAGATATTCATGGAAAACCTTGTTCATGAGGTCCATGAATACCGCGGAAGCATTTGTCAGTCCAAACGGCATGACCAAGAATTCAAATTGTCCATACTTGGTGTTGAACGCCGTCTTGGAAATATCCTCCTTCCTCACCTCGATTTGATGGTAGCCTGATCTGAGATCTATCTTTGAAAATACCTTGGCTCCACTCAGTTGATCAAACAGGTCGTCGATCCGGGGCAAGGGGTACTTGTTCTTGATAGTGATGTTGTTCAGCGCCCGGTAGTCAATGCACATCCGCACAGTTCCATCCTTCTTGGGCACGAACAAAACTGGTGCTCCCCAGGGTGAAGCTCCGTCTCTGATAAATCCTTGCGACTTCAGCTCGTCGATCTGATCCTTCATCTCCTTAGTCTCCTTTGGGTTGACTCTGTAGCATTCCCGAGAAATAGGGGAAGAGCCGGGTACTAGATCGATGGTGAATTCTATACCTCGATCCGGCGACAATTCTGGAAGACTATCTGGAAAGACGTCCATAAATTCCGCAATGATAGGGTGAGGAGGCCCGGGTTCTTCGGTGATAGAGGAGTAGGAAATACTCTTCATATCTTCCGGAGCCCGAGAGATTTCAAACTCCGGTTCTCCTGGTGGGCTGAAGATTACACATCCTCGGTGACAATCTATCAGCGCATGTTGTTCACTTAACCAGTCCATCCCTAGGACTACATCATAGTTGGGCAGGGACATCACTAGTAAAGGTGTTAAGAACTGATGGCCAGAGATAGTTATGGGACAATTACAAGCCTCAGTGATGGGTATGGGTCCACCACCGGTCATAACTCTACTAATCACTGTCACGACCCGCACCCTGATTAGGGGCACGAGAAGCGGTTACGTCCAGCCTACGCCGCAGAATCGGCGGTAGAACGCTGTATATAGGGTCTGTAAATACTACGTCTAAACAGATAAATGTACCTGTGCAGTATATACACTCCGAACGGAGGAATAGGGCAATACTGCCTCAATCACATAATCAAAACTAAGGTAGAAAGCATGGAAAAAGATATGATAGAAATAAACAGGAAACGAGTCCAGAAAGTATCCACAAGTCACAGCTAACACAAGTCCAAAGTCTCAGAAATATAATAAGTATAAGATACTACAACTGAATATAAACTAGCTGGCTCGCAGGCCAGGCAAACCTAACTAATGCTAGGCTACTCCGGGTGAGCGAAATCAAGAGGCTCAACCACTAAGACCCTGTCTAGGTCAAGTCCATCCGACCCTATCCCGTAGTAAGTCGGGCAATCACCCTCTAAATCATCTGTAAAATTTGTCAACGGTTTCTGTCAGAAAAATGAGCAAGTACAAACACCAACAGCAGTTCCATGTGAATTGACAAAAGCTATAAGAGACAGTATAATGAAATACAAGACAAAGAGTAAAGGCAACTTGGGAACCATTCGAAAGCCGAGTTACAACCCTTAAACCAAACAAGGACCGGGGTTGTAACCCTTCTTCCGAACAGAACCTAGTCCCATAATCAAGTACAGTATAAAAGGCAGGTAGAGCATATGAGAAATGAATCATAGCAGGGTGAAAGTACAGTAAGTAAAGCTGAAACTGGAAATATATATCATGATGTGAGTACAGTAAAGGACGATAATGTATATATATAGGATGACTTGGAAACTATTCGGAAGCCGAGTTACAACCCTTAAACCAAACAAGGACCGGGGTTGTAACCCTTCTCCCGAACAGAACTTAGTCACCCTAAGATAATAAATATAAAAGGTGTCTTGAATTATTAGTGTGTCATGTGATCGGCTTGGAAAACAAGTTCAAGCTTTCCATCTGACTGCCTACAACCATACAACAAGTGTGAAGCAACAAGTGTGAAGCAACAAGTGTGAGACAAGGCCGGTCACCATGGCAAGTGTGAACAAGTAGCTATGGACAAGTGTGGAGTACAAGTGTGAAGCAACAAGTGGGGATTTGATCACACAACCACTAATAACTCCCCATCCCCCGACTAGTATAAAGGATCCGGACATAACACGTCATGACACGAGATTCAAAAGCAGGTGATCAGCCCACTCCCAAGTCCATGTCTATACAAGTACAAGTAACAAGTCAAGTCATGTACCAATATACCAAGTAATCCAGGAACAACATCTCATGACAGGATCCGACGTATACTAGTCCGTGAACTATCGTGTCTGGAAATCAAGTAAGTCACTACAACTGAATCGGATATAGCAGATATCAAGACAATGAAAACTATCAGTGAATGTACTCGCCTGTGGTCCTGAGCTGATAGGGTGAACAGACGCTCAGAGCGATCACAGACCTAAGATAAGATATTATGAGTCAAACAGGACTAAATACTGAAAAGGAAACTAATACAAGTCATGAATGCAAGTCTAAGTCAAAACTAGGTCAATCTAGGTCAAACTGAGTCATACTAGGCCATACTGGTTCATACTAGGTCATACTAGGTCACTGGAAGTCATTCCAAGTCAAACTAGGTCAATCGGGATCAACGGTTGACTTACAGTTGACTTTTGGTCAAAAAGTCAACTCTGGTCAACCCTGGTCAACTCTAGATCAACTCTAGGTCAAACAAGTCTAATGTTGACCAACTGTTGACTTTCAGTCAACTGGTCAAGTCTGGGTTGGTTTCGGTCAAATCGGGTCGCTTAAAGGCTAAGTTTGACCTTCGGTTGACTTTTGTTGACTTTTGGTCAAAACGGTCAACCGACGTCAAAACTAGTCTTAGAGTACCATATTTGATCATTACCAACCACGGGGATCAAGTTCTAACACTATCTTAGGCTTCTAACACAAGTATCATATTTCTAGGCAAAACTAGGATTTACCCTTCCAAGGTAAATCCCGATACCTTGCCTAAAACCAATGAAACCTTGCAAATACCTATGGAACTAGTCTAGGCTCCTTAGGGTAGCTAAATATCAACCTATCTAAGGTTACCTACCAAGAAAATTGGGTATCCTAAGTATCTAGGTCATGTTAGGATACGGGGTATAGGTTTACCCTATTACCTATTTCTACGTCATGAATTTACCCTTCTATCTACCACACTCACTCCACCACTCATACACAACACTCACAAGACACCACACCCTCACATAGACCTCTCTATAAGTCTCCTAATAGGTTTCCTACTAGTTTTGCACATAGGCTAACTATAGGCACTCACTATTAGGTTCTCACACACACACACAACTCACAAAATACCCTCACAACTACACACACACAAAACACCTAATGTGGACTGTTTTATGGACTGAAATTTGGGTTCTCTCCCCTCACAAACATCTCACAAACATCTCACAAACACCCCCAACAAATATATATATACATCCATATATAAACCCCTCTATATATATATCAATACATATATATATATACCTATATATATATATATATAACTAGATAGATGTAAAACTAATAGACTAAACTCACAACCATAATCCTTCATAAATCTGAACTGAAAATCTGGGAGCATTTCTCCCCCTCACAAACACCACCTACAACACCATATAATCCATATAAATATACCCCTTATATAACCATATATATATATATATATATATATATATATATATATATATATATATAGATGCATATAACTAATTAAACATAACCATTAGGCTAGCAAAACATAACCCAAACTCCACCCCAACATTCAGCCCAAAAAGTGACAGCCCCTATAATGCCATATACAACATCACAACAACACCTAAATTAATCACCATTTATATATATATATATATATATTTTTTTCCATTTATATATATATATATATATATATATATACATATATATATATATATATATATATATATATATATATATATATATATATATATATATATATTATATACCAAAACACATAGAAATAATATGATACATTAATATACTCTCATGGATCATCTCTACAACATGAAAAATCTGAGATTAAAAGAATAACCACACAAAAACAACATTTAAACATCATTCATGGGTCAAAAAGGGGACTTTTTCCTAATAGGACACAAGCCTACAAGTGGACACTCCTAAAAATGTCTAAAGGACACAAAAATGGTTTCTAATGATGGTATCACCATGAGAATCATCATGGAGGGTTCCTACATGATCTACATGAGAAAAGAATAAGTTTTGGAGAAGAAATCACCTTGGTTTGAGAGCAAAAATCAATGGAGCTTCAAAAAGCAAAAGGAGCCTTTGGGGAAGAAGAAGAAAATGTGGATTAGAATGAAATGGGATGACTTTCTCTCTCCTCCCTATCCTCTCATGTGGTGGCCGGCCATATGGCTATTTCCTCCTATTTTGTCCTATATGAATAATTACAAGTTCGCCCTCCAATTGATTAAATGGCTAAAAATTGGAAAAGGGTTGAACCGGGGGTAGTTTAGTCAAACCGAAACCACTAATCTCTAACTAATAATTAACTAAAATAATGGTCTAGTCTCTAACCAAAATATCTAACATGTGGGCCATGGTTAGCTAGTGTGTGGGCCCGCTAAGGTCAAAATACCCCGGGTCCCCGAAACAAGTCAAAACAAGTCGAAATGAATTGAAATTCGAACTCGATTCAAATAACCCCAAAATAATACAAATAATAAATAAATAATTTCAAAATAATTTTAAAAGTGGAAAATGACAAAAATACCCCTGTTTCTAGAAACTGGGGGTGACAAATCTATCCACCTTAAAAAAATTTCGTCCTCGAAATTAAAACCAACAATAGTAAAATCTCAAATTCACAAGTCATGGCAAAAAATTTTAAATGATTAAAATCTCAAAATCAAAGCAGGAACTAAATGACTAAATTTATAAATTTTAAAATACTCACAAATATAAGTCTATCCACCTTAAAAGAATCATTCAAAAACTTAAAACGAAGCAACACAAAAAAAAATTCATGCAATTTGATAATCGTACGCGTCTGTCCAATAATCATGATACTCAGAATCTCCGTCATGCCAGTGAGCAAGGCTACGATAATCACAGAGTCCTCAACTACGGTACATACCTCTAGAATCATGGTATTTAAAATTTTTGTATTGCCGCATGCTTGGCAGCGAAAACCTAAAATTTCCACACCCGAGAAATACGACCATAATCCGACTATATGTCCTCACTATGCCTGCTAGCATGACCCTAGAGGATTCTAAAATCTCATAATCGAGGCGACCTAGCCCATACGACTTATCTCAAAAAAAATCACACCACAAGAACAACTTTCATCAAACAGACAAGGAACAGATGGAATCGAAATTCAAACAGTAATAAGGAAGCAAATGCGGAAAGAAGATCGAAAGATCGGAACCTGCACTCTGCTCTGCTACTGCCTGAGTGGGCTCAACTGCCATGGCGAACACACGCCCCTGCTGGCCTCCTCTAGCCTGCCGCACTCTATCCTGGCCTGCCTGTCTGGCTGCACGGGCAGCACAGTCCTTCATCTGATGATCTGGAGCTCCACAGAACAGACAAACTCCCAGCCTCAATCTACAGACCTCCCCAGTGTGCCCTATCTTCCCGCAATAGTTGCACTGTGCCGCTGGCCTCTGTCTCTGACCCTGATGCTGCTGGGCACACCCCGGTACCTGCTGGAACTGCAACTGAGGCTGCTGCTGGAACTGCCTCTGCTGGAAATGTGGGCGCTTCGCTGGCCCCGCACTCGAACTGGCTCCCAAGGCATCACTGCTCCTCTTCGGCTTGAGGCCGAAATTCTCCTCAGCAATCTGAGCCTCCATCAGAATCTGCTCAAAGGTAGCATCTCGTCGCCCGGATGTGCGAGTGCGCACTGCGTGAATGAGACCCCTCCTGAACTTTCGGGCCTTGCACCCCTCATCCTGAACCAAACTCGGTGCAAACCTGCTCAGGCGAAAAAACTCTGCTGCGTACTCGTCCACCGACGAGCTCCCCTGCTCCAGACTAACAAACTGCCCCTCCAGAGATGTCAAGGCTACATCAGGGTAGAACTTCTCCTTAAAGAGCTTCTTGAAGTCCTCCCAAGATATACCTCTAACCGACGCACGTGGATCCGTGCGGTACCATGTCAGAGCTATGTCGAAGAACTGGCTCGCTGCAGAAGTCACCCATAGAGCCCTCGGAACCTCGGCCAACTCTAAGCTCCGCTGGACGTCCTCCAGCCAGTCGTCCGCGTATAGGATACCCTCGGTACCCCTGAAATCTCGCGGGTTCATCTTCCGGAAGTCGAGATGTGTACCGGGCCTCCCCTGGCCCTGCTGCTGTGCTGGTGCTCCCTCAGCTGTAGTCGGTGCACCCTTCTCCACTGCTGCCATGGCTAACTGGTGCGAGTTCTCCATGGTCTGTCTCAGTATCTCCGTCTGGCGGCTCTGCGTCTGCAACATCTGCTGCAGAAGGGCCATCATACCCTGAGTGTCTGCCGGTAGCTGAGGCGGCGGTAGAAGAATGTCTGGAATGACCATAGACGGTCCTGCTGCTAGAGGTGGAAGACCTCCAGGGATCGTCGCTGCTGGTACTGCTGCTGCTGCTGCTCCCGCCGGAAGGGCAGGAACTGATGGGGCTGCTCCTCCAGCTGGAGGTGGAAGACCTCCGGGAACTGCCGCTGCTACTCCTGCCTGAAGGGCAGGAACTGATGCTGCTGCACTCTCTACTGTCGGTCCCGTAGCCGGAGGTGGAGGACCTCCCTGATCTGACCTCCCTGGAACTGAGCTAGGGCCCGCTGCCTGAGAACGGGTGACTGTCATCCTGAAGATGAATTGAACCCAAGAGATCAATATGGCACATGATAGGAATATCAAAGACGGACAATTAAATTCAATGCAAGGAATTTGTCATGGTAATCAAAAGATCAGAGATTTCCTAGCATGTGATTGAGTAACTCCTATCATCCCTAGATCCTACATCCTAGACGCAGGCTCGTAATTAGTAATCTAAGTCGAGCACCATTACGAGATCGCAATATTTGCGACTCTGACCTGGCTGGGCCACCACAAAAATGTGTCACGACCCGCACCCTGATTAGGGGCACGAGAAGCGGTTACGTCCAGCCTACGCCGCAGAATCGACGGTAGAACGCTGTATATAGGGTCTGTAAATACTACGTCTAAACAGATAAATGTACCTGTACAGTATATACACTCCGAACGGAGGAATAGGGCAATACTACCTCAATCACATAATCAAAACTAAGGTAGAAAGCATGGAAAAAGATATGATAGAAATAAACAGGAAACAAGTCCAGAAAGTATCCACAAGTCACAGCTAACACAAGTCCAAAGTCTCAGAAATATAATAAGTATAAGATACTACAACTGAATATAAACTAGCTGGCTCGCAGGCCAGGCAAACCTAACTAATGCTAGGCTACTCCGGGTGAGCGAAATCAAGAGGCTCAACCACTAAGACCCTGTCTAGGTCAAGTCCATCCGACCCTATCCCGTAGTAAGTCGGGCAATCACCCTCTAAATCATCTGTAAAATTTGTCAACGGTATCCTGTCAGGAAAATGAGCAAGTACAAACACCAACAGCAATTCCATGTGAATTGACAAAAGCTATAAGAGACAGTATAATGAAATACAAGACAAAGAGTAAAGGCAACTTGGGAACCATTCGAAAGCCGAGTTACAACCCTTAAACCAAACAAGGACCGGGGTTTTAACCCTTCTTCCGAACAGAACCTAGTCCCATAATCAAGTACAGTATAAAAGGCAGGTAGAGCATATGAGAAATGAATCATAGCAGGGTGAAAGTACAGTAAGTAAAGCTGAAACTGGAAATATATATCATGATGTGAGTACAGTAAAGGACGATAATGTATATATATAGGATGACTTGGAAACTATTCGGAAGCCGAGTTACAACCCTTAACCAAACAAGGACCGGGGTTGTAACCCTTCTCCCGAACAGAACTTAGTCACCCTAAGATAATAAATATAAAAGGTGTCTTGAATTATTAGTGTGTCATGTGATCGACTTGGGAAACAAGTTCAAGCTTTCCATCTGACCGCCTACAACCATACAACAAGTGTGAAGCAACAAGTGTGAGACAAGGCCGGTCACCATGGCAAGTATGAACAAGTAGCTATAGACAAGTGTGGAGTACAAGTGTGAAGCAACAAGTGGGGATTTGATCACACAACCACTAATAACTCCCCATCCCCCGACTAGTATAAAGGATCCGGACATAACACGTCATGACACGAGATTCAAAAGCAGGTGATCAGCCCACTCCCAAGTCCATGTCTATACAAGTACAAGTAACAAGTCAAGTCATGTACCAATATACCAAGTAATCCAGGAACAACATCTCATGACAGGATCCGACGTATACTAGTCCGTGAACTATCGTGTCTGGAAATCAAGTAAGTCACTACAACTGAATCGGATATAGCAGATATCAAGACAATGAAATCTATCAGTGAATGTACTCGCCTGTGGTCCTGAGCTGATAGGGTGAACAGACGCTCAGAGCGATCACAGACCTAAGATAAGATACTATGAGTCAAACAGGACTAAATACTGAAAAGGAAACTAATACAAGTCATGAATGCAAGTCTAAGTCAAAACTAGGTCAATTTAGGTCAAACTGAGTCATACTAGGCTATACTGGTTCATACTAGATCATACTAGGTCACTGGAAGTCATTCCAAGTCAAACTAGGTCAATCGGGATCAACGGTTGACTTACAGTTGACTTTTGGTCAAAAAGTCAACTCTGGTCAACCCTGGTCAACTCTAGGTCAACTCTAGGTCAAACAAGTCTAATGTTGACCAACTGTTGACTTTCAGTCAACTGGTCAAGTCTGGGTTGGTTTCGGTCAAATCGGGTCGCTTAAAGGCTAAGTTTGACCTTCGGTTGACTTTTGTTGACTTTTGGTCAAAACGGTCAACCGACGTCAAAACTAGTCTTAGAGTACCATATTTGATCATTACCAACCACGGGGATCAAGTTCTAACACTATCTTAGGCTTCTAACACAAGTATCATATTTCTAGGCAAAACTAGGATTTACCCTTCCAAGGTAAATCCCGATACCTTGCCTAAAACCAATGAAACCTTGCAAATACCTATGGAACTAGTCTAGGCTCCTTAGGGTAGCTAAATATCAACCTATCTAAGGTTTACCTACCAAGAAAATTGGGTATCCTAAGTATCTAGGTCATGTTAGGATACGGGGTATAGGTTTACCCTATTACCTATTTCTACGTCATGAATTTACCCTTCTATCTACCACACTCACTCAACCACTCATACACAACACTCACAAGACACCACACCCTCACATAGACCTCTCTATAAGTCTCCTAATAGGTTTCCTACTAGTTTTGCACATAGGCTAACTATAGGCACTCACTATTAGGTTCTCTCACACACACACAACTCACAAAATACCCTCACAACTACACACACACACAACACCTAATGTGGACTGTTTTATGGACTGAAATTTGGGTTCTCTCCCCTCACAAACATCTCACAAACATCTCACAAACACCCCCCACAAATATATATATACATCCATATATAAACCCCTCTATATATATCAATACATATATATATATATATATATATATATATATATATATATATATATATATATATATATATATATATATATATATATATATATATATATATTTTTATATATATATATACCTATATATATATAACTAGATAGATGTAAAACTAATAGACTAAACTCACAACCATAATCCTTCATAAATCTGAACTGAAAATCTGGGAGCATTTCTCCCCCTCAGAAACACCACCTACAACACCATATAATCCATATAAATATACCCCTTATATAACCATATATATATATATATATATCAATATATATATATATATATATATATAATATATATATATATATATATATATATATATATATATATATATATATATATATATATATATAGATGCATATAACTAATTAAACATAACCATTAGGCTAGCAAAACATAACCCAAACTCCACCCCAACATTCAGCCCAAAAAGTGACAGCCCCTATAATGCCATATACAACATCACAACAACACCTAAATTAATCACCATTTATATATATATATATTATATATATATATATATATATATATATATATATATATATATATATATATATATATATATATATATATATATATATATATATATACCAAAACACATAGAATATTATGATACATTAAGATACTCTCATGGATCATCTCTACAACATGAAAAATCTGAGATTAAAAGAATAACCACACAAAAACAACATTTAAACATCATTCATGGGTCAAAAAGGGGACTTTTTCCTAATAGGACACAAGCCTACAAGTGGACACTCCTAAAAATGTCTAAAGGACACAAAAATGGTTTCTAATGATGGTATCACCATGAGAATCATCATGGAGGGTTCCTACACGATCTACATGAGAAAAGAATAAGTTTTGGAGAAGAAATCACCTTGGTTTGAGAGCAAAAATCAATGGAGCTTCAAAAAGCAAAAGGAGCCTTTGGGGAAGAAGAAGAAAATGTGGATTAGAATGAAATAGGATGACTTTCTCTCTCCTCCCTATCCTCTCATGTGGTGGCCGGCCATATGGCTATTTCCTCCTATTTTGTCCTATATGAATAATTACAAGTTTGCCCTCCAATTGATTAAATGGCTAAAAATTGGAAAAGGGTTGAACCGGGGGTAGTTTAGTCAAACCGAAACCACTAATCTCTAACTAATAATTAACTAAAATAATGGTCTAGTCTCTAACCAAAATATCTAACATGGGCCATGGTTAGCTAGTGTGTGGGCCCGCTAAGGTCAAAATACCCCGGGTCCCCGAAACAAGTCAAAACAAGTCGAAATGAATTGAAATTCGAACTCGATTCAAATAACCCCAAAATAATACAAATAATAAATAAATAATTTCAAAATAATTTTAAAAGTAGAAAATGACAAAAATACCCCTGTTTCTAGAAACTGGGGGTGACAAATCTATCCACCTTAAAAAAATTTCGTCCTCGAAATTAAAACCAACAATAGTAAATCTCAAATTCACAAGTCATGGCAAAAAATTTTAAATGATTAAAATCTCAAAATCAAAGCAGGAACTAAATGACTAAATTTATAAATTTTAAAATACTCACAAATATAAGTCTATCCACCTTAAAAGAATCATTCAAAACTTAAAACGAAGCAACACAAAAAAAAAATTCATGCAATTGATAATCGTACGCGTCTGTCCAATAATCATGATACTCAGAATCTCCGTCATGCCAGTGAGCAAGGCTACGATAATCACAGAGTCCTCAACTACGGTACATACCTCTAGAATCATGGTATTTAAAATTTTTGTATTGCCGCATGCTTGGCAGCGAAAACCTAAAATTTCTACACCCGAGAAATACGACCATAATCCGACTATATGTCCTCACTATGCCTGCTAGCATGACCCTAGAGGATTCTAAAATCTCATAATCGAGGCGACCTAGCCCATACGACTTATCTCAAAAAAATCACACCACAAGAACAACTTTCATCAAACAGACAAGGAACAGATGGAATCGAAATTCAAACAGTAATAAGGAAGCAAATGCGGAAAGAAGATCGAAAGATCGGAACCTGCACTCTGCTCTGCTACTGCCTGAGTGGGCTCAACTGCCATGGCGAACACACGCCCCTGCTGGCCTCCTCTAGCCTGCCGCACTCTATCCTGGCCCGCCTGTCTGGCTGCACGGGCAGCACAGTCCTTCATCTGATGATCAGGAGCTCCACAGAACAGACAAACTCCCAGCCTCAATCTACAGACCTCCCCAGTGTGCCCTATCTTCTCGTAATAGTTGCACTGTGCCGCTGGCCTCTGTCTCTGACCCTGATGCTGCTGGGCACGCCCCGGTACCTGCTGGAACTGCAACTGAGGCTGCTGCTGCTGGAACTGCCTCTGCTGGAAATGTGGGCACTTCGCTGGCCCCGCACTCGAACTGGCTCCCAAGGCATCACTGCTCCTCTTCGGCTTGAGGCCAAAATTCTCCTCAGCAATCTGAGCCTCCATCAAAATCTGCTCAAAGGTAGCATCTCGTCGCCCGGATGTGCGAGTGCGCACTGCTGTGAATGAGACCCCTCCTGAACTTTCGGGCCTTGCACCCCTCATCCTGAACCAAACTCGGTGCAAACCTGCTCAGGCGAAAAAAACTCTGCTGCGTACTCGTCCACCGACGAGCTCCCCTGCTCCAGACTAACAAATTGCCCCTCCAGAGATGTCAAGGCTACATCAGGGTAGAACTTCTCCTTAAAGAGCTTCTTGAAGTCCTCCCAAGATATACCTCTAACCGACGCACGCGGATCCGTGCCGGTACCATGTCAGAGCTATGTCGAAGAACTGGCTCGCTGCAGAAGTCACCCATAGAGCCCTCGGAACCTCGGCCAACTCTAAGCTCCGCTGGACGTCCTCCAGCCAGTCGTCCGCGTATAGGATACCCTCGGTACCCCTAAAATCTCGCGGGTTTCATCTTCCGGAAGTCGAGATGTGTACCGGGCCTCCCCTGGCCCTGCTGCTGTGCTGGTGCTCCCTTAGCTGTAGTCGGTGCACCCCTCTCCACTGCTGCCATGGCTAACTGGTGCGAGTTCTCCATGGTCTGTCTCAGTACCTCCGTCTGGCGGCTCTGCGTCTGCAACATCTGCTGCAGAAAGGGCCATCATACCCTGAGTATCTGCCGGTAGCTGAGGCGGCGGTAGAAGAATGTCTGGAATGACCATAGACGGTCCTGCTGCTAGAGGTGGAAGACCTCCAGGGATCGTCGCTGCTGGTACCTGCTGCTGCTGCTGCTCCCGCCGGAAGGGCAGGAACTGATGGGGCTGCTCCTCCAGCTGGAGGTGGAAGACCTCCGGGAACTGCCGCTGCTACTCCTGCCTGAAGGACAGGAACTGATGCTGCTGCACTCTCTATTGTCGGTCCCGTAGCCGGAGGTGGAGGACCTCCCTGATCTGACCTCCCTGGAACTGAGCTAGGGCCCGCTGCCTAAGAACGGGTGACTGTCATCCTGAAGATGAATTGAACCCAAGAGATCAATATGGCACATGATAGGAATATCAAAGACGGACAATTAAATTCAATGCAAGGAATTTGTCATGGTAATCAAAAGATCAGAATTCCTAGCATGTGATTGAGTAACTCCTATCATCCCTAGATCCTATCCTAGACACAGGCTCGTAATTAGTAATCTAAGTCGAGCACCATTACGAGATCGCAATATTGTGACACTGACCTGCATGGGCCACCACAAAAACGTGTCACGACCCGCACCCTGATTAGGGGCACGAGAAGCGGTTACGTCCAGCCTACGCCGCAGAATCGACGGTAGAACGCTGTATATAGGGTCTGTAAATACTACGTCTAAACAGATAAATGTACCTGCAGTATATACACTCCGAACGGAGGAATAGGGCAATACTGCCTCAATCACATAATCAAAACTAAGGTAGAAAGCATGGAAAAAGATATGATAGAAATAAATAGGAACAAGTCCAGAAAGTATCCACAAGTCACAGCTAACACAAGTCCAAAGTCTCAGAATATAATAAGTATAGATACTACAAATGAATATA
>JANAVB010030419.1:173807-303807 GCA_029216955.1 Iris pallida
AATTTCCTATTTCTCTGTTGTTTTTGCCTGTTAAATCTGAACCTACATATCATAAATAATGTTAGCATAGTCTTGGCAATTGAAATTGGGCTTGGGTTTGTGTGTAGAGGAAATTGATAGTTGGATTGATTTTGTTGTGAGAGCTCAAAACTGTGTTGATTCCCCATTTCCTGATTTTGGTTCCAGTTTTCAAAATGAGTTTTATCAATCAATTTAACCTATTAGGCACTCTGAAATACTTGCTATTAAGACTCTAACATATTCTTCTATGTATTACTTAGTTGTATGTTAAATTTGGATTGAAATGGATGTGTTTTCAATACAAAATATGAGTTCCTGTGTAAGGAACAGGAATTGATGTGTTATACTGTAAAGAAATCTTCTTTACTACAAAACTGATGATATGAGATTGATGTACTACTGCAAACTAAAAAATGAGATTCATATGAGGCATGTTAAGGTTATGAGAAATCTGAGTTTTTGAACACAAAACCTGAGATTGGCTTTACACAAAACCTGACATTGGCTTGCACTGTTTGTAGGAACCTGGAAATGAATCAAAAACCTGAGAATGTAGGCCAAGGGAATGACTAAATTGTTTGAACTGTTTTGGTCTAATGTGGAACTTGGTTTTGTACATTCTTCAAAACCTGAGAACTATTGCCTAAGTTTGCTTTACACTGTACAAACCTGATTTTGATATCCTATACAAACATGAGAACTGTTAACTAGTTTGAGATTCCTTTGGACTATTATGTGCTTGTTTCGAATGTATAACCTGAGATCATGTTCTGTTAACCCATGATTATATATTCAAACTCAAATCTGAGTTTTAGTTCAAAAACCTGTGAATGAGTTAATACATGAGTACTCCCTTTCTTTGAACTGTTTTAAACTAAAATGTACACTGTCACTTTGGTTATTTCCATTTACATATGACTGAGATCCCCTTGTGTAAAAAACTGAAATTGATCTTGCTTAAAACCTGGGAATTAAACCCTGTTTTTCCTAGTTATTGATGATACACACACCTTCACACCACTGCCATGATTCTTGACACACACCATGTCACACACCTATTACACATGTGCTTGTGTTCCCTCTCCCTACCTATGTATATATATTATAGGCTTGTGTCTAGGATTAGTTTCCTATAAATATATGTGAATGAATGTGCCTTGTGATATTTATTCCTATACATATATGTATTAGTTAGATACATATGTGTGATATGTATATATTATATTGGGTATTATGTGGTGTCTTGATATGTGGTGATATGTGTTATAGAGTAAGGGGAATACCTTTGATGCATGGTATTATATACATATATGTGTTATGGTAGATAGTCATGGTGTGGACTAGTTAGTCATATTATTGCCTAGAATAGTCTTGCTAGACTTAGATTTGACTCAGTTGACTATAGGTTGACCAAGAGTTGACTTTGGTCTAGATTGACCTAGATTCATGTAGAACGCATTATAGTGCATTACATTTCTTTTCTGGACTTATTGTGACTCGTACTGTTCTAAATAGGAGCCAGACACCACTCCTCGGACAGTACTTTCATCTCGGACTTTCAGATAGCAGGCGAGTACATTCTCTGATCTTTTATACCTGTCTGGATATATTCATGCTCTAGATTACTCTACTTGATGCTGACACGTATCTTCACGATTAGTACTATATGGATCCCTTCCGGAGATGTTATCCCTCTACGGGTGCATCGGGTATTTCATGTTCATGTACTTTATCATGTGCATCACGTACTCCTTGTACTCGTATTTAGTTCATATTTTTACATGTTCTCATGTGCTGTCATGTACTTCATGTGCTCATGTACTACTCCTTCGTGAGTTCATGTATCTTAGCTGTATTATGTGCTTATAACATAACTTGAACGGATCCTTGTGTATTGATTGGGGCGGGGTGAGTAGAATTGGTTATGTGGACACAATCCCCAGTAGGTATTCATGTGCTCCCTATTTGTATTCATGTGCCCCCAAGCCGTTTACATAACCATATTGTGCTCTAAATCACGTAGTCACTTACAGTCTTTACTATCATGTATCTATTTCCAGTTACAAATATCTCTTGTTTTACTTGTACTTCCATTCAGCATTTTGTATTTTACTCTATTGTAATGATTTATACTCCTAACCTGATATGAACTGTTGAGAGATATGTGCTCGTCGTCCTGACTGGACCTGTTGAAATATTACAGAGGATGAGGCTGAGGCGTTCTGCCCTACTTACTACGGTGCCACACTAGATGAGTGCCCAGACTTGGACCAGCAGCAGGAGCCATTAGCTGTAGATGACACTCCTTTAGTTTAGGACTGTCTTTCTATTTTGGATTACTGTACTAGACTTAGGATATTCTGAGTTGTATTTATTTAGTCACTTAGTTCTGGACTTGTATCTCTGTGATTCTCTGTTCTGGTTTGTGTTATCTTTCATTATCTATCTATCTTATCTGTTCTACTTAGCTGTGATTGAGTTTTATATTCTGCTATGTCACCCCCATTCAGGGAGTATAACTGCTATTACTTTCAGTTGTTAGATGTTGTGACCTAGGACAGCGTTCTACCGTCGATACTGCGTCGTAGGCTGGACGTACCCACGTCTCGTGCCCCTACTCTAGGGTGCGGGTCGTGACACGTTTTAGTGGTGGCCCATGCAGGTCTAGATTAGAAATGTAGTGGTGTTCGAACTAGAATACCGCTGCAGCCTGCAGTAGAAATTAGTGAAATTTTTTTTTCTGAAGGTACTCAATCACACTAGGAAAACTCCTTATCAGATTTGTATATCTATTTTGCTGCTTATTGTCTTCCTTAGAATTTTAAACTGTCCTACTTTGATTATTTCGACTCATTTTCAGTAATTGATTCTTGTTTGATCTGTGTCTCCAGGATGGTTGAGACGCGATCACATCGCCCCGTGACGGGAGAGGCTGGAGAGGGGTCTGCCACCTCTCGTGTCCAGCATCCAGCTCCCGTGCCACAGGACCAGTGCAGCCCTCGGGAGTGGGAGTTTCTGCCACTTTTGGAGGAGCACCTCCACCAGTCGGAAGGCCGAGCTTGGTGCTTCCAGAGATCCTTCCCACGCAGCAGCCTTCGCCTGCGGGGATGGTTGATGCTACCCATCTCTTCTCCTTCGTGGAGAGGATTCTGGAGTCCTCGCACCAGCGCAGTGAGAGGCAGACAGCAGATTTCAGGCAGGGGATTGATGAGGCACACCAGCTGGTACGCACGACTGTTGAGATGGTGACTGGTCAGGGGGCCCAGCAGCAGCCCCGTCGGAGGGAGAGAGATATACAGGACTTCCAGAAGATGCACCCTCGGGAGTTCTTTGGCACTGAGGGCATTGCCGATGACTGGATTGAGCACATAGAGGAGATTTTCGACTAGCAGAGATACCAGTTCGGCTTCACATTGAGGCAGCGGGCAGCCAGATGCAGGATTTGGCCCGTGCATGGTACCAGACTGATCCCAGAGTAGGAGTGGAGGGCCAGACTTGGGCCCAGTTCAAGGAGCTGTTCAAGGAGCAGTTCTTCTCCGATGTAGCCTTGGGTGGGATCGAGACGCAGTTCGAGGCTCTGGTTCAGGGGAACCAGACTGTTGCTGAGTATGCCGGGAAGTTCTGCCGACTGGCCCGGTTTATTGATGACCTGACGGAGAAGACCAAGGCAAGGAAGTTTCGTCGAGGTTTGACTAGGGAGATTCGGTCGCTGACTAAGAGCGACCGGAACGCTACATTTGCTGAGATTTATTCTGGGGCCATGGCGACAGAGGACGACCTGGGACTGAGGCAGAAGAGAGGTCGTGACTTTCAGTCGGGCAGTAGCAGTCAGGGGCAGGCCAAGAGGCCTCATTTCCAGCAGCAGCAGCAGCAGAGGCCAGTGCAGCAGTTTCAGCAGCAGGGTCGTGCACCCTTTCAGCAGCAGCACCAGCAGCAAGAGGACAGCAGGCACCCCGACAGTTAGTCTTTTGTGCCTTCTGCAAGAAGCCGGGGCACATGATCCATGAGTGCAGGAAGAAACTAGGCAAGTGCCTACTTTGTGGTGCTGGAGATCACCAGTTGAGGGACTGCCCAGGGGCTTTTGGACGAGGACAGCAGGAGGTGGAGCCAAGGCTCTAGCAGGCCAGCAGAGGGGACCAGCCCTGCAGACCCAGCAGCAGAGGTTCCAGCAGCACCAGCAGCAGGCACGAGGTGGACAGCAGGGGCGAGCTTTCGCCATGGCAGCTGAGGATGATGAGGTCATCGGAGAGCTGATAGCAGGTTCGATTCTTCTCGACTCCCTTCCAGCATTCGCATTGTTTGATTCCGGGGCTTCCCACAGCTTTGTGTCTGTATCGTATGCTATTAGACACAGTTTGATTTCAGAACCATTGCCTAGGACCTGCAAGATCACAACCGGGGGTGGGGTCATCCTCGTCAGTGATGTTTGCAGAGTGCGGAGTGTTATATTGGGAGGCCGAGAGTTGGGAGTGAGTTTACTCGTCATGCCATTACCGAACTACGATATTATTAGGTATGGACTGGCTGAGTAGACACCACGCCCGCATTGATTGCCGTGGGGTAGAGTTTTGTTCGGGGCGCCAGGAGAGCCAGAGTTTGAGTACACCCGACGGCAGACAGAGCAGGACGGCGGAGTCTTCTGTGGAGCATCAGTCAAGGAGCAGGTGGCTCCGCATCCCTTGATCGCAGAGTTTATGGACGTGTTTCCAGAGGTTGCCAGGGCTTCCACCGGACAGAGATGTAGAGTTCTCGATAGACTTGGTTCCCGGCGCGGAACCGATCTCCCAGCATGTCTATTGAACAACAGCGAGTTAGTGGAGCTGAAGAAGCAGGTGGATGAGCTGCAGGACAAGGGCTTCATTCGCTCTAGTTCTTCACCTTGGGGTGCACCGGTGCTTTTCGTACCAAAGAAGGATGGGTCGGTACGTATGTGTATCGACTATAGGGCACTCAACAACCTGACAATCAAGAACAGATACCCACTGCCACGGATCGATGATCTGTTTGATCAGTTGAGCGGAGCTCGGGTGTTCTCCAAGATTGATTTGAGGTCGGGTTATCACCAGGTAAAGGTGAAGAGGGAGGATATTCCCAAGACCGCCTTCAGGACGCGATACGGGCAGTTTGAGTTCTTGGTTATGCCGTTTGGGCTAACCAATGCACCAGCATGTTTATGAATCTAATGAACAAGGTGTTCCACCAGTACTTGGACAAGTTCGTGGTGGTGTTCATTGATGATATCTTGATATATTCCAAGACAGAGGAGGAGCACGAGGAGCATCTGCGGATAGTGCTAGAGACTCTTAGACGGGAGCAGCTTTATGGAAAACTCTCCAAGTGTGAGTTTCCTTGGACCAGGTGGACTTCTTGGGGCATGTGGTGACTGGAGATGGTATCTCAGTTGACCCCAAGAAGATTGTAGCAGTTGAGGCTTGGAAGGCGCCGACTTCAGTAGCAGAGATCAGAAGTTTCCTGGGGCTGGCAGGATACTATAGGAGATTTGTGCAGGATTTCTTCCGGGTTGCAGAGCCGTTGACACGGTTGACCCGGAAGGATACTGAGTATGTTTGGTCAGAGGAGTGTCAGGCAGCTTTTGATGAGTTGAAGAAGCGGCTTACGACAGCTCCGATTCTGACATTGCCTTCAGGATCAGGTGGTTTCACTATTTATAGTGATGCTTCAGGGAAGAGGTTGGGTTGCGTCTTGCAACACATGGAAAGGTGATTGCCTATGCTTCTAGGCAATTACGTCCTCATGAGAAGAACTACCCTACCCATGACCTGGAGCTGGCGGCGTAGGCTGGACGTACCCACGTCTCGTGCCCCTACTCTAGGGTGCGGGTCGTGACAAGTTTTATCAAACACCATGTCATTTATAGATTTGGTGTTCCTCAACGCATTATTCATGATAATGGACCACAATTCGTCAGCCAGAAATTTCCTCGATTCTGCGACGATCATCGGATCGACAATGTGGCTTCTACCACATATAATCCTGCAGCTAATGGATTAGCAGAAGCTTTCAACAAAACCATCATCAAACTCCTAAAGAAGTTTGTTTCTACCAACAAACGTAATTGGAGTGAGAAGCTTGGTGAATGCTTGTGGGCTTATCGCACTACAGTTCGTAATGCTACTAAATGTACGCCTTTCTCTCTGGTGTACGGATGTGAAGCTGTCCTTCCATTAGAGATTCAAATTCCTTCTTTAAGGATAGCAATCGCTAATGAACTTACCTCCGAGAATAATGATCGTCTTCGACTTCAAGAGTTGGAAGCTCTGGATGAAAGGCGGTTGTCTGCTCAACAGAATATCGAATTCTATCAAGCTAAATTTCAAGGGCTTTTAACAAGAAAGTCAGAATTCGAACATTTCAAAAAGGAGAACTTGTTCTTACCATCAGACGTCCGATGACTATGACGCACATGAATAAAGGCAAGTTCGATGCAAAATGGGAAGGTCCATTCATTGTAAATAAGGTCTTTTCTAATGGGGCTTATCAACCCACTACTCTGGATGGTAAAGTCACCATGATGCCCATCAACGGCAAGTTTTTGAAGAAATATTATGTCTAATATTTTTCGTCAAGATTGTTCTCCCATATGTACCAGCTACTCAAAATACCAAAATCATTGTTCTTTACAAGAATTGTTTCGATATCTGTTATCCCCAGTGGAAAGAGATATTCTACTTTGTATCGTTTTCTTAACAAATTTGATATCTAGAAAATCATGTCCATATCACCTCTGAATTTTCTATCTCAGTATCATATTTATGAAAATGATATCTAGTCTTTCTGATTTCTGAGTCTAAAGATCAATGAATAAAGGTAAAATTGATGTAAAGTGGGAAGAACCTTGCATTGTAAACAAAGTTTATTCAAACGGAGCTTATCGGTTAGCCGAGTTAGACAGTCGAATTGTTGTTACACATGAATATAAATAAGACTATTTGTAAACATTATCAGTTTATAAATAAAAGTTGATTTTATTTCATGAAGAGGTACATTATCATGGAAGATCACTGTCATCCTTTTCAAACTTAGGACGAGGACCAAATACATAATTGGCAAAGGAATCGAACACATTATTGCCTGATCGCACCAGAAACTGGTAGGCAGCAAACCTCTTTGCTTCTTCTTCTTCGGTTTCTCCTGGTTCGAGTAAGAAGTCCAGGATATCCTCTTGTGGCTTGGGATTAGACGAGCCTTCCCCCGTCTCCGTCTTCGGTGGAGTTGGGTGCTCTTTAGCGCCTTCGTCAACCTTGGAGACGGCGGCCTTCTTCATGCTATCTTCGGAAGACATTATGAATAGAAGGGAGTGATGTTGATCTTTCCATTCAAAGATATGCTCTATTTATAGGCACTTGGTTACAAGAATTGAAGGGACGCGTCTTTCCCAAGATTCGTTCATTAAGATGGTTCGTCTGTTCATTTAATACATTCATCCGGTGGTTCGTTCATTTATTACAGTTATTATGATGGTTCATCCATTCATTGCAACCACTTGGCAGTTCATTTTTCGATCATCCTGATAATCTATTTCACTCAAAAGTGCAAAGGCATTCTATTGATTTAAAAACGGTTACATTCGCACTTTCATAGAAGATTATTATCTCTTCAGCCTGACAAAAAGCAAGAGATTACACTGACAGACATTTTTGGCCTAGTTACGACGACGCATATGCCATTCCCTCAACCATTTTGCGTACAAAGGATGTATATTCTCGTCCAGAGCAAGAGGGTCAGAACTCCCAGTACTGCTTTCTTCTTAGACATGGGTTCTTCCTTTACAGATGCTTTAACATCAGAAATGTGTTCCTCCTTGATGGATGCCAGTTCTTCTTTGGGTGTCACTTCTTCTTTGACGAAAGGCAGCATTTCTTCCTTCACAACGATCTCAGCTTTTGTGTAGACACTGCAAAGAATCACGCAAAGATCACAATCACACATGGGATTTATTCAACATGTGAAGAATCACGCAGAATCATGAGAGCCATGCTCCTTTGCGTGAAACCAGAGCTTCGTAAACACGAAGATGTGAAGTATGGCCGACCCTAAAGAGGGGGCATAATTTGTTAATATCCTTTGCCCTAAGAAGGGGGATACATTTCTGAGTTCATCATTTGATTATTTTTAATCCTAAATCTATGTGGAGTTCGTCTTCATCAAAGTTCATCTTCATCAAAGTCGTCTTCAACAGTTCGTCCATCACTTACGCTGCATAGGTGGTTGCGTGACTTCTCGTCGAGGGAGTCTGTCAGTGGTGGCACGCGAGGAAGACGCAGCCTTCCCCTTGGCCTGAGCGTCGGACTTCTTGGGTGCCATTGCTGCTGTGAAGGAGAAGAAGAAGTCGGAGAAGAAAAAGTTCGTCGGGGAAGGAGGAGTTTTCTTTCTTCTGTGGATTCTCTCTCTTGAAAGCAAGTAAAGAAGTAAAGGAGTGGTTTATGAATTATTTATAGGCTCATGAAGAATTCTAAACGACGGCAAAGTCATTATTGCCTCGATATTTGGAGATTTGCACGGGATCCTAACCGCACAGAATCCCAACAGCCCAATCATCTCGGAGCAAATCTCTCATTAAAGTCATCTCAGCGGACTAAATCCATTTTATCATCTCCATGAATCTGGTAGATGTGCCGCATGTACACTGCTGCCAACTTCTCGGTGGATAAACCAACCTTGAAGGGGATAAAGTGAGCTGACTTCGTCAGTTGGTCCACGATAACCCAAATGGCATCCTTCCCTCCTTGGGATCGAGGCAGTCCGATACAAAATCCATCGTTATGTGCTCCCATTTTTACTCCGGAATGTCAAGCGGCTGCAAAAGTCCTGCTGGTCTCTGTCTGCTAGCTTTAACTTGCTGACAAATTAAACATCTAGCCACATACCTGGATACGTCCTTCTTTATTCCGTACCACCATACTATAGTCGTATATCCCGGTACATCTTGTTGGCTCCAGGATGTATGGAATACTGCGACTGGTGCGCTTCTTGCATCAGCTCGTTCCTCAGTTCGCCATTGGTACGCAAAGCCTCGTACCATTCTTCAGTGCTCCGTCGCTGGCGATTGAGAGTCCTTCTAGTTTTCCTGCCAACACTTGATCTCTAAGTTTGCAAAGCGTCTCGTCTTGGAATTGTGTCTCCTTGATCTGTCCATAAGACTCGAACGCACTTGCAACTGCATCAATGATGATTCATCTCCTGGTACGATGTCTCTCTCTTCCAAGTTTTCATCTCTTCCTCGTGCAGTACAATTTCCAATCCAAGCTTCTCCATGTCCTCCAGCAAATGGCGCTCTTGGTCAAGAACATTGTCATCGGGTATCGACTAAGTGCATCTGCAACAACATTAGCCTTACTCGGATGATACTGCAGGTTGATATCAAAATCCTTCATTAGCTCCAGCCATCGTCTCTGTCCCATATTCAGCTCCTTCTGAGTGAAAACATATTTCAGACTTTTGTGGTCCGTAAATATTTTCACTCTCTCTCCATACAGGTAGTGCTTCCATAGTTTCAAAGCAAATATCACTGCTGCAAGCTCCAAATCATGTGTGGGGTAGTTCTTCTCATGAGTCCGTAATTGTCTAGATGCATAGGCAATTACTTTCCCGTGTTGTTAAAGAACGCAACCCAGTCCTTTTCGGAAGCATCACTACAGATTGAGAAACCGTCGGTACCTGCGGGTAGTACAAGTATCGGCGCTGTTGTGAGCCTCTTCTTCAGTTCCTCAAAAGCTGACTGGCACGCTTCAGACCATATGAATTCCTCGTTCTTCCTGGTAAGCTTCGTCATTGGCTCCGCAATCTTGGAGAAATCCTTCACGAACTTCCGGTAGTAGCCAGCTAGTCCCAAAAAGCTTTGATCTCTGCAACCGAGCTTGGTGTAGTCCACTTCTCAATAGCAGCTATCTTCTTTGGATCCACCAAAATTTCTTTTCCTGTGACAACATGGCCCAAAAATTCCACTTTGTCTAAAAAGATTCGCATTTGGATAGCTTACCATAGAGCTTCTCCTTCCTCAAGGTACTCAGCACTTTCCTCAAGTGCTCTTCATGCTCTTCCTCCGTCTTCGAGTAGATCAGTATGTCATCGATGAAGACGACAACAAACTGATCCAGATATTCATGGAAAACCTTGTTCATGAGGTCCATGAATACCGCGGGAGCATTTGTCAGTCCAAACGGCATGACCAAGAATTCAAATTGTCCATACTTGGTGTTGAACGCCGTCTTAGAAATATCCTCCTTCCTCACCTTGATTTAATGGTAGCCTGATCTGAGATCTATCTTTGAAAATACCTTGGCTCCACTCAGTTGATCAAACAGGTCGTCGATCCGGGGCAAGGGGTACTTGTTCTTGATGGTGATGTTGTTCAGCGCCCGGTAGTCAATGCACATCCGCACAGTTCCATCCTTCTTGGGCACAAAACAAATGGTGCTCCCTATGGTGAAGTTCCGTCTCCGATAAATCCTTGCGACTTCAGCTCGTCGATCTGATCCTTCATCTCCTTAGCCTGCTTTGGGTTGACTCTGTAGCATCCCAGAAATAGGGAAGAGCCGGGTACTAGATCGATGGTAATTCTACACCTCGATCCGGCCAATCCTGGAAGACTATCTGGAAATACGTCCATAAATTCCGCAATGATAGGGTGAGGAGGCCCGGGTTCTTCGGTGATAGAGGAGTAGGAAATACTTTTCATATCTTCCTGAGCCCGAGAGATTTCAAACTCCGGTTCTCCTGGTGGGCTGAAGATTACACATCCTCGGTGACAATCTATCAGCGCATGCTGTTCACTTAACCAGTCCATCCCTAGGACTACATCATAGTTGGACAGGGGCATCACTAGTAAAGGTGTTAAGAACTGATGGCCAGAGATAGTTATGGGACAATTACAAGCCTCAGTGATGGGTATGGGTCTACCACCGGTCATAACTCTACTACATCTTGCTAAGTCCCGAATTTATGTGGTGTGCAGATATAAACTTTGATGATATAAAACTATGTGATGCACCCGAATCAAATAATGCTAGAGCAGGATGTGAAAACACATAAATGGAACCTGTGATGACATATGCGGTGGGTTTCTACTCTGGTTTCTGTCCATCAGCTGCTAGGGCAAAAGCTCGCCCGGTCCTCTGCTGGTGCTGTCCGAACCGTTGTTGTTGAGTAGGTAGAGGAGCTTTTTGCTGATTGGTTCCGGTCCGGTGGACTGATGAGGGGCAGTCCCTTACTTGGTGGGTGGCAGACCCACAACCAGACAATGTCTTAGCTTCTTCCTGCATATGTCTGACTGATGCCATGGCCTCTTGCAAAAGTCACAGACGGGGATCTGCTTCTGGTGTGCTCTGTCATTGGTCCTCGCCTGATGATGATGCTGATGGTGGTGCGAGGGCCTGTTGTTGTTGTTGTTGGGCCTCTTCTGATTACCCTAGAAGTTGCTAGTTCCAGGATACTCCCTCTTGGATCGAGAAGGCTGGCTCTTCTCCACGTCCTGAGCTCGGATCAGGATCCTCTCATAGGTCTTAGCACCACCTGCGATCACAGGGGTGCAAATCTCTTCTCGTAAGCCATACCTGAATCGTTCAGCACGATCCTTGGGGTCAGCTACCAGGTTATGGGCAAAGCGGCTTAGTCGACCGAACTCTGCCGCATACTCGCTGACCGTCATGCTTCCCTGCTTCAAGTCCTAGAATTGCCTCTCCATTTCCCGCATCTCCGATGTCGGGAAGAACTTCCTGCGGAACAGCTTCTTGAAGGTGTCCCAGTCGAGCTGCTTATCCTGGAGTCTGGGTTCATTCCGATACCAGGTGCTCGCCACATCCTGTAGTTGGAGTCCTACAGCTTCAGTCTTGAGGTCCTCCGGGAGTCGAGCGACGCTCAAGAGACGCTCCATGCTATCCAGCCATTCATCGGCATAGATGATACCCTCGGTTCCTTTGAAAGGTCGAGGGCCTTGCTTCTTAAAGCTTTCTATATCTTCCACCTTCATGCAATAATACGCTCTAATCAAAAGAATGGTCTTATAGATATAAATCTTAACTCTTGAATCATGCTTACCTTGGCAGATCATGGCTCTGATGAAGTGGTTCCTCCTCTCTCGAGGGAAGCCATAGCTACGTTGTGGGCACTCCATGCCCTCTCTCATAATCGCGGTCTACTCGCGATGGGCTTCAGCTTGGGCAGCAGTCTGCTCTATGTGGGCTTCTGCTTGAGCTCTCTGTACTTCAAGCACTCTTCGTAGCATCCCCATTAGATCAGTGGGATCCACGGGCACTGGTAGGACAGCTGGTGCGGGCACTACCGCAGGGATCTGCGGCTCAGCCCGGGGAAGTGCGGTTCCGCCGTTTGCGCTGTGGTAGCGTAAACGGGCCGGGGAGCTGGTGCAGCATGGGGACGGTCTGTCAGCTGCAAGGGAGGTGGGTCCCGGCGTGCTTGAGGAGGGGTGTGATCAGTTGATGACACCTCATCGTCAGCAGGGCCGGATCGGGTAGTCTTTCCTTTGGCCATAATCTGTAAGGTTTAGGGTACATACATAAGCAAGATATCCTACCAGTCTATAATCAATCAAAAATATTTATGTATATAATTCAGTCCTATGTTGTGACAAATCAATGTTCTAGTGTTCTAATTGTTTTTAGTTATGTTTTCCTAAGTTGTTGTATTGACCTGCATGGGCCACCACTAAAAACATGTCACGACCCGATCCCAACTAATTGGGTCGAACCGGATCATGCCCAGCCTGCACCATTGTTGAGACGGCGGCAGTAAGCTGTTCCAGTAGCAGGTAACCATACAACAACACTATATTTGTCACAACTCAACATCGGGAAATGAAACTTTATTAAACTTGGAATTTAAATACAAATGAGAAATGTTCTGAAATGAAATAACAGAATTGAAATAACAACAATGCAGAAAAGAAATCTATCTATCAGCTGGATCATCGGCCTCAGTCCCAACGTCCTCCAAAGGGGACTCTGGCAGCACTACCGGGTACAACACAGGGTTGTAGTAGCTGTTGTATAACAGCTCGGCATCCTCAAAATTCCCTAAAAATGTATCTCCAGTCAGGAGAGAGCAAAGTACAATTCATGTTAATTTAAAACAGTTAAAGTAAATAATAGAATAATGCAGTTTTAAACAGTTTAAAGATGAACAGTTTTCAGCAGTAAAACATGTGTTTTGAACAGGCAATGAATTATGACCGGCTTGGGATGTACAGTTGTATCCTATTGATACGATACGGCTTATCCCCGTGTGTATGAGGGGTAAGCTAATACAATTCTAAGTTACCGTTGGCTTTGGTCATAATCATTACTCTATTCCCCCAGTCCCCAATCAGTACAGTAGTCACAATCAGTACTCTCTGAAAGAGTTTCGTGTTTGCATCGTGGTTTAAACTTGCAGTAAAACGATTATTAAAATAACTGTAAAACTAACACAAACTATATTTGCCTCAAAGGATTTGACTAGAGAGGTAGAAGACTTCGAGACAGAAATTCAGAATCGTCCTCGAATTCCTACATTCGAGAAATTGACTCAGATTCCAGGTTTACCAATCTAGCTACGCTAGTTGAAATCTCTATTTGTATCATAATCCATTTTTAATTCTTTAATTAATAAAACACGAAACACGATTATATGTGCGTTGATTTTAATACGAGGGAAAAGATCATTTTATTTTGAATTCGGAAAACTCGTCGATGCCAGATTAATTTATTAAAACTTTGTATTTTTTTATAATTTATAAGTATAAAAACTAATTTCTTATTTAGTGAGAAATACATGATTTTTAATATCAAAACTGATAGATTTTATGTGAGAAATTCTTATTAATTTTATACGAAAATACTTTTTATTCAATTTATTCGTTTAATACAAAAACTCGCAAAATCAGAAATAACTAAAATCTATGCTACCAAATACAGTTACAGAACACAGCCAGCTGGGCTTATGTCCATTACAATTTATTTACATAAATTGAAATAAGACAAAACTGCCGTTAGTCCTAAACTTTAAATATGAATAAAATATGAACAAAATTAAATAGTAAAAATAAAGATAAAATATAGAGTCTCAGATATGGTCCAATCCTCAACTAGGCTAATGCCTCAACGTCCGAGCGAAGCCGGTTTCGTTTGCACTTAGCCGGAGCCCATTGACCGATACGGTCGTCGCCCAAAACCAAATATCAAATGAAATTCCGAAATCCATTTTAAATTTTTACAAATATTCTAGAATTTACGAAAAAATCCGGCAGCATCTCCTCTGTTTTTGGTCAACCCAAAAACTGGGAATCGCGCCGATAATTTTCCTGCAAATCCCAAACCAGGGAATCCCCAAAATATATACAGAATAAACACAACCAATCCACAGATAAATTCGGAACGACCCGAAATAATTTCGGAAGTCCGATTCCAACCCAAAACATCACAGAACGCTAACGGAAAAATCCGGAAAGCTCGAAATATACCAAAACCAATTCCCGAAATATTTCGGAAATCCCAAAATAATCAACATAACCTTTCCGAAGGTTCCGGAAAAATACAACGTCGCTAAAACCAAATTCCAAGGGGAATCGGGGACCATTCTCATCACAGACTGAAATAAAAGAGACGGGACAGGGGTTATACCTCAGGTTGCTCGGCTAGAGCTCTCAGATGATAAATAGAGAAAGAAATAAGCTCCGAACAGCAATGCAAACCAGGGACAGCGTCCAAACTGAAATTCAGCTCCTGGTCGGGAACAGAAAGTCGCAGAACAGCGAATCGGGGTCGGGACAGCAGCGGACAGCGGCAACGCTGTCACGGAACAACGGATCGGGGCTACGGGGGTCGGGCGCGCGGGCCAGGGGGTCGCCGGCGGCGGCTTGCGGGTGCGGGGAGGCCGAGCTAGGGCTCGGGCGCTGACCGGAGAGGGGCGACAGGGGGCTGGATGGTCGGCGCACAGGGGCGGCCGAGCGCGGGGCGTCGGGCCTGGAGGAGGCCGGCCGGAGGGTCGGGGGTTGCGTCGGGAACCGGGGGTCCGAGGCGCGGGGCGCGGCCGTGAGTGCGGGGAGGCGGCGGGTGTGGGGGAGAGAGGGGGTTGTGAGGAAGAGGGTTGTGAGGGGTTGTGATGAAGAAGAGAGTGGGGGGTTAGTTGCTGTGGAGTTGTGGATAAGGGGATTAAGTAAGGGTGGGGTGGTGGTTGATTGTGTGGAGAGGAGAAGAAGGGGGAGAACGACTAGGTGTACGTGTGTGAAGAACGAGAGGGTGCTGGTCCTCGTGACCAGCACAAAGGGAACTCTTTTTTTTTTATTGAAACCAAATCAGAATTATAATTGGGATTGGGTTTGGGTTCGGGCTCAGGTTCGGGTCTGGGTTCTGACTCGGGTCTGGGTTTGAAACCAAAAATCCATGTTAATTAATTTCGAAATAATTTTAACACTTGAAATAATAATATAATAATAATAATAATAATATAATAATAATGGAATACTAATAATTTAATTCACAAGAATGGGTTTCACAAAAGTTAATGTTTAGTGTAAGTATTTTTAGTAGATCAATCTTAGCTGAATAGTAGATCTTTTGGGTGTTGCAAAATTACCAAACAACCTAAATAATTATCACCATGGAGTTGATGTGATGGGAGTTTGGGCTCTCATAACCGAACCACCACCTCTCGTTCTAGGTCCATTCCTATTCCCTTACATAGGCATGGGTTGAGTTGTGTTGTCACCATGTGAAACATGAGACACTTGAGTAACTTGATGCACTTGAGCAGATTGAGAAGGTTGTTGGCTTGTTCTACTCGTATTGCTTATGGGTGTATACATACCCATACAAAAATATGACCTCTACTCTCTCTTACTAGTACGCTTTCTTCACCAGCTTTCCTTTTTCTTGGCCGGCCACCTTTTTCCCTTCCTTGTCCACCATAGCTATCTTCTTGTACCTCTCCATTTAAAGTTGTATTGCCTCTGCCTCTGCCTCTGTCCCCGCCTTGTTCACCAACTGCAGTATTGTTTCACAGAGTGTTCCTGAAGATCTCATCGACTATGGGCGTCATCAGATTCGGCAGAGGCGGGAAGCTCAGTCCGAGATTCATCGGACCCTTCGACGTGACGGCGCGGATTGGCGAGGTGGCTTATCGTTTAGCGCTTCCAGCTAGCTTGGAGGGAGTGCACGATGTCTTCCATGTATCCCAGCTTCGACGCTACATTCCAGACCCGAGCCACGTGGTGGACTATTCTGAGCTGGAGGTGGGCCCGAGATTGACTTATGAGGAGCAGCCAGTAGAGATCCTCGATCGGAGGGAGAAGCGCCTGCGCAACCGGTCTATCCCTCTCGTTCGCGTCATGTGGAGACACCACTCTCCGGGAGAGTCCACATGGGAGCGCGAAGACGAGATGCGGGAGCGCTATCCCACTTTGTTTGTTTGATTGATTGTATTACTGTTCTTATGGAATTTTTTTTTGTTTTCAATAAATAACTGGTGTTTGGATCTTTGCGAATTGCCGAGTTTTAGTTTTGGTCCTTTGAATTTCGAGGACGAAATTTTTCAAGGGGGAAGATTTGTAACTCCACCTTTCCAGAATTTAATTTTATATTAAATAGTTTAGGAATATTATATTTTAATATGTGGAGTGGTATTTATAGTTTAGTTATCATTCCTTGGGCTTAATCCATTTTAATCAATTCTTAGGATTGGGCCCAACTCCTTATTGGGCTTCAGGATTAACCACAAACCATAAGTTAGATTTTCCTCAAGCCTCCTATTCATTACAGTCAGGAAAGGCATTCCCTATTATTTCAAAATTCCTAAACGTTCTCATCCTTCTCTAACCGACTGTCAGAGGAGAGATGCAATTTTCCCGCCACTAGTAGCCTAAGGCTCACGCCACAAAGCCTATATAAGCTCATCCCTTCCATTCCAGATCTCATTTTCTCAACCCTAAATCGAGAGAAGATCTCTATAGCCATGGTGGAAGGATCAGAGGCAGGCAGTGGTGCTTGGAGGTCTTCACAGCAGTAGGAGCCTGATCATTTTCATCAGTCTTTTCCAATCTAGTGAGTTTCTTCAAACCTCTTTGAATCAATTGTGCTATTGAGAGATCACCCTTGATCCTGTCATGACGATTTCCCTGATGCTTGTGCAGCACACGAGTCCTTGGCTCTGATCGATTTAGATTCCTGGATTGAATCGAGATCGAAGTAATCATGGTGAGATCCTTTGATCCTTCTAAATTTGAGTCCATCTGGATTGAGTGAAGTTTGATAATCAATTGAGTTTATTGATTGTTCAGTGTTTGTCTGATTGAACTGGGAAGGAATCGATCGGGTCTCTCGACAGGATCAATAGGTGAGTATCTAGGTACTTCATTTCTTCACGATGAAATCAATTCGAATATCTATGGATGAAGGTTTATTCTATTCACCAATAGTTTCTTCTCATTTTCCTGCTGAATGAATATTAAGACATCCTCTGTTCCTGTGTTATTGATTTTGGTTTAGAGGAGATCGTATAATTCAACAAGGATTCGTGTTCAGATCTGGGCAGTGTTCAATCTTCATTTTCATCACAGGTAATTCTTAGTTTCGTTGTGTTTTTGTTTTGTGGACAATTGGGTTAATGTGATGGTCGAACCTAAATATTAGAACGGTGAGAAATTCCTGGAAATTGATGTTGTGTCTTCTGTTATCTATTCCAATAGGGGACTGAATGTTGGATTTAGTTTTTCAAATCAGTGAGTGCCATGATAACAATTTTAATTAATCATGATAGATTTAGAGCCAGGTATTTGATTCAATGACTGAACCTGGGTTGATTGTTGATTTTTGAGTTCATTTCCTCTGTAATAGCAAGCTAACCAGTAATAATTACCTGTGCACATAAGTGAACCTAAGGTTCAACTAGAGGTTGGAAATAGGTGATCGACCATGGGACTGGATAGATGGGACTGTGTTTAATCTGCATTGCAATGAGAATGAGTGAGTAAACTCTGAGTTCTAACACTGTCATGATATGCAGTACCATATTTTTTAAATAGGTTTTGGATTACTGTCCTAATGATAGATTTAAAGTTAGACTAACTTCATTACTGTTTAAGCTAAACCTGGAAACTGGGAATCATGTACTAGGAATGTTAACTCTAGATTTTCCTGTTAGCCTCTAATAAATATCCTGTACCAATGGATGTTTACCTGAGAGGACCAAGTTGCAGTACCTGTTTCAACTGATATACAAAACAGGTTCTGTAACTTGGGGTAGCTTCTAATACCTGGTAATAAAGGATGTTAAACTAATAGTGTTTGAACTTCACATTGGAGTGCACTGGAACAATTGGTGAACTGAATTAAGAACAGTTGACATATAGAACCCATATATTATTGATGAAGGCCTATTCTTAACCCTGCACCTGAGAATAGAAGCTTGGGGTTTTGCTTAGCCTTTGTCTAAGTTGGGGATGGCCAGGAATTTGACTTAACCTGGATGTGGTCTTTCTCTAGACTGTTATCTAGGAATAATCTTAGGGCTACAATAGCTTGGCACTGGGTTAAGAATATACTATGTTTGTTGCTGAAATATTTGAGTATAGGTAGACTTGGTTGAATGTTGAAACTCTTCTGGGACTCATTTCAGACTAAAGGGAGTCTTGTAGTAACTGGAACAATTTCGAGTGCTCACAGGATTCTTCATATTGGCACTTAAGTAGTTCATTCTCAGAAAACCTGAGAGTCTCAAGAAGAATCTGAGACACTAGTGAAATCCTGTGTAAACCCAGGAATGGAAACCAGGAAGGTAATCCTGTGTAATTCAGGAGTTTGCAACCTGTTAGCAGGGGATATTTTGCTTGGGAAGAAATAACTGTCCTGTTCAGACTAAATAGATGATTAGAAGGTGTTAAATGGACTTTAGATTGTGTGGACTGTTAGCACTAATTTAGAACTGGATTAAAGGATTGGTTGGTCGACCATGGGTTATCCAAGAACCTGCAGTAGGATCACCAGGTTAGTTCTAAGGAATAAGTTTTTACCATGAGACAGAACACTAGAAGTAGGTTTTTCTAATTACTAGTTAATGATGATTCCCATGCATTACTCTAGCCATGACAGGAATTCAGTACGTGTGTTTCACTAAAGCAATGATGGGAGATATTGGACTGTTAGCAAGGAATTGATTTGTAGGCAAATTTCCTGTTAAGTTTAAGACCTTTAAAACTGTTGGTTCTAAACTAGAATTCTCATTTTTCTAAGAATTTCCATTCATTACTTGAATTAAGACTTTTGGCTTCACTCTTACCTAGAAGTATTCATGAAGGCTTTAATATAGAATAATAGGTTAAACCCTTTAACTTTCATCTCTACCCCTTCTTCTTTGTGTCCTAGCCTAGGCCTTCCAGCTAGCCTTACTAGCCTTGGTGCTCTCACAACATAAGGTGACTATATGATATCACAAAATATGTTAAGTGGAGGTGTTAAATAATAATTACAACTACAAAAAGAATCACAAAACACTTGTTATATAGTACCTCTCCCCACAATGTTTCATGGTTAATTGGTCTGATGTAGTCAGCATAGACAACTTTGTATTTCTCAACATGACGATATAGATCCACATACCTAAATATTATAACAAAACATTATTATGAAGAACTTGTGAGAAAATTTGAAATAAAAAACAACATGAAACTGAATAAGTAGAATGCATTTCCTGCCCCAGTCCCTCTCTCTGTTATGAACCACTACACAGATTGCATGAACACATGGCAAGCCTGTTATCTGCCACACACAACAGCTACATGTATGCTTTCTCATGTCCACATTCCATGACATGTTTTTTGTTGTCTATCATGGTGCACAACCAGTCAGTAGATGGCTGCCTTGTATACATGGTGCATAACAGCTACATGTATGTTTTTGTTCTATCATGATAGCTCTTGGATGAGACCTTTTGAAGTTCTTGTACATATGCCTAAAACAAAATCTATGGGAACGATTCACGTCCTTAAAAACATCACTCGCAGCTTCAATTAGACCCTTCTATTTGTCTTGATCTTCGATGTGGTTTAATCTTCCAAACCACATTTACTTCCTCCTTTGCACTCCCGAAGTTGGGAAAAGAGTATATGGACTTGCTTGACCGAGAATAGTTGCAAAGTATCTCACCTCCTTATTCCTCTATATTAGAAAGACTAATATTATGCAACATTCTCAAGCGTTCCCTCTCCCTTTCACTAACAGTTCTCCAAAACGTAGCTTTTGTCTTATTGATTTGATGCCAAATCATTTTGCTTCCACGCCCCCACAAGTAGATTTTGGAAAAGATTCTTTAAAGGTTTTCAATTACACCATCCTTCAAGAAGAAAATTGTGTATCATAATTAAAACAGTAGAAATATAATAGTGACTTGGTGACACTATATATTACAGGTCAGTAGGTGGAGTGGAAAAGGATAATGCTTTGCCACAAGCAAACGTTGGAGTTACAATGAAGTTAGTCAAGTTTGCAGTGGAAACTATAGAAGTTGATGGATCACAGAGAAAGAAGATGAAGAATTATATTACATGATATTTCTTCGATACAATCCAAGAAAATACATGTAAAATAATTTATACAACTTCCTTAAAAAAAATTATACAACCGACAACCATTGGTTTGAAAAAAACTTATACATAAGCAACTTAAAATTAAGCAGCCAAAATAAAACTTTCTAGAAACATGTCAAACCTGAATAAATTCAGTTTTTATAATTTGTAAGTGTAGTATATCCGTTACTCCCCCAAGATGTGCTTCTGTCGGAAACACCTATCACGTGCCTGAGATATTGCAAATGTTGTTGCAACGAAGATTTCGTGAGAGACTCGGCTAGTTGGTCTTGAGTAGAAACGTGAAGAACTTGAAGTTAACCGTTGGATATCTCCTCCCTCACAAAGGGATAATCAATGGCTACGTGCTTCATTTTTCAATGAACAACTCGATTTTCGCTAAGATATGTCACAATAAACAAGTGAAATATATTGGAGAGTCACGTCAAGCTCAGTTAACATGTTCTATCTTAAAAGTTAAAATTACGGGAAGTGAGAGATCTCTAAACCAAGAATAAACAAAGATAAAACAAAACATAATAGCAATCAAAAGTATACATTGTTTAACAAATAGATTGGCTTATGCACACAAGACAATAGAAGAATATCTTATTGAATAGTAGAGACATTTACAAGTTTCATACAACTTTTACCGGATAGCACAAACTCTTCATTACGAGATTTTCAATGGGAACTCCTTTATTCCTCTATATTATTTTAGTTTTTTCCTTATGTGTGGATCTTTAAATTAGGGTTAGAAACCTCCAAATATAACTTTCCCATTTTTTTTTCCAAAGTAAGGAGCAAACCAAACCATCAAAAGACTTGCCCAAATCTGAAACTGTCTAAACAGGTATATCGATTTGGGGGATCAGAATACTGGTTTATAGTACGTACTAGGTGCTGGAAATGTATTCTGGTTGGGCCAACCGGCAAAAGGGTTTAATGTAGCACTTTAGGAGCTTTGGCTTTTAAATTGATCCCCTTTTATTATCTTCGAATCGTCCGAAATTTTTCTGATCACAGGACAATGCTCGTTGCTCTCTTTTGTTGAACACGAGTCACAATACAACAATCTCCACATTGGCTTGAGTTCGACAAGCCACCTTCAAAATATTGTTCTAGATTTTTCTGTCCTCTTTTAGTTTCTTCTTTATTCTCAACCTTGTCCATTGACATATAGTCTTTGCCCAGAGCTATAAAACTGACACGACCCCCTCCTGCGTGGGTTGCAAGCCTTCCTCATATCTGATTACCTGAATAGAAGTCAAGACTTTGATGGGACTTGGGTTTAGCCCGCCCGAGTTGTTGATTATACATACTATACACACAATTGGAGGATATGTACTCTATCTACACTGGAGATTATTGTTTATATATAAAGAAGAATGTATGATCTATATATACATATATGTTGCATTTCTTCTTCTTTCACTCTATATTCTGTAATTAATTACACATTTTTGGTTAGGGATCATGGGAGCTGCTTTTAAACGAATTAAATTCGTTATAAAGTACATCCGAAAGGCAAAACAATCGGAAGGACTTGACTTTGATGCTTTTGCGTATAGGGTGATAAACCTCTTTGACAATGAAGTGGAGTAAGTAAAAAAAAAAAAGTCAATTCGTTTATAGTATTTACCTTTTTAGTTTGTAACTACTAACAGAAGTATTTTACCTTCTTCTTTTTAACTACTACCAGGGTTGGAAGTAGGGCACAATTATGGAATGATTTTGGTAAAGATATGTTTGGAAGATCACAGAGAGCCGAGCTCGACTTCTTACAGTTTCTTGACTTCACATCTCGGCTTAGAACTTCCTGTTCTTTGTTTTCTATGGTACTCAGTTTTCTTTATTATTGTTTTTGTAATAATTTATATATATTATATAGAATGATACTTAAATATCTTCTTTAATTTTCTATACAGAAGAAGACTTTCGACATGGTGAAAATTACGCGTCCTGCAAGCGATGTTTGGATTCTGGGCAGTTTTGCCTTCTACCTTGAATTAGAGAAACTGCTGGGACCTGAATTGATGCCTGATTTTATGGCCCTGAACTCTGCCTCACAGGCTAGAGAAGGGGAAGTCATTCTCAGGAAGAGAGACCCTCTGCTGTATTTGGCGTTCAGGTTTCTCTATAAAGAATATTTCTGAGATCCTGTTGTGAGATTCTACGTGGAACACTATGAGATTTAAAAGACTGGATAAATCTATGTACTATGGGTTTTTAAAATTTTTCCAGACTATGGGATGCCAAATTTAGCTTGTTGATATGTTTTTGATGCTGATTCACTGCTAAATTTTTATGTTCTCGATTAAATTTGTGTGTTCTGGCAGATAAGAGAAACCTAGATCCGGTAAATCTGTGATGAGACTAGTTTGATTGCTTGTAAACTCATTGGGCTGTATGTTGGATAACTTTATGCAGGTAGATGAGATGTCTAGGTAGTATCTTGGGTTATTTAGTAATAGGGTCTCACTAACAGTTGGTATTAGGATTTGGGTCTCCAAAATGTCCCTCTTTAGTGTTCGAGTAGATTTATATTGTTCACCTAGACAAGTGAATAGTAAATTTAAGACGAAAACACTAACATGTTATGGAGGTTTGTGCAACATAGCTGGTGATTCTATATTCTTGGCTGTAACTTTGTGCATCTTCTTGGACTGGATTGTTTCATTTAACGTGTAACATCTCATAGTTCCGTATCTTATGTTTCATGTTGGATATCTTTATTCTGGTCGTAGAGAAGATATAGTCCATGTATATTTACTTCGTGCAATATGTTTGAATTTGTTGGATCTTCTGTGCTTTGATTGATGGTAGTTTATTGCTTAATGTGGTAGCATCAAGTTCACATTTGTTTGCATTTCAATACTGCATTTTATGTTTTCTGCTCATTTTAATGGTAAACTGCTGATAAAAATTAAAATCTTTGGCTCGTTCTACTTATGCAGTTGTTAACATTGTATTTGTATTTGGGTGGGTTTATCCTCCTCATGGTGGAATGCCGTGTTGCCGAAAGGTGATTTGATCCGTGAGGCACGGTATTGGGACTTTGTACTGCCATCAAGTTGGTTAACCTGAATGTGATTGTCAACCAAATGCCAGACTCAAACCTAACTTTTTCACCTTGCTTGTTGAGTCTGAAATCTGAAGTTCTGACCAACCTCAAGGACTTGTTCCGTTCAAAGACAGCCAGACCACACTGCCACTGCTACCTAGTGCAAACTACACATCTCATGGCTGAATCCTAGACGCATCTACGCTGTATAATCACTTCACACTAGTTCCCATTCCTGAATCATAAACCATGAACTATGATACCGCTTCTTGGAGATGATTGTTCCAAGGGGCCAGGCTCACCAAGATTGCAGGATGGTGTGCATTCAACATTTGTTAGCATGTCTAATGAAATAAAGGAATACTTAGTTATGTTCCTCTTTGTTCCTAGTTGTAATTGACATCAGTCAACCTCAACTGGCCAAGTGTATACCACTTCAAGACTATTTTTTGTTTGTACAACCTTCCACATATGAAGCATTCCTAGAATAGGATTAGCTCTTTCGGGCAAGTTAACTAATGTGTGTATGCATCTTGAAGTGTCATTTTTATCCCACACAAATCACTTTGTAAGTGGTTTTGTTCACCCACCAAAGTGGTTTTTGTACCACATGTTATATTTTTATTGGAAGATGAACATCCCACCTAGTTTTGGTGGGTGAATAAAAATGAACTTGATACTGAAAGCTTAGCGATCATAGATAAATGGATGCATATGAAAAACAAACTAGAGGTATCTCATGGTGATATGGCCTGAGCTTTTGATAGGAATAGTCAAGGATACATGAACGAGTTTATGGTATGTCTCTGAAATGCAGGGCCCTTATGTATTATTTGATGGACCCGATTCAACAGATATGAGGTGACAAAAGTCTACTGCAAAAAAAATCTGAAGAATATATTGTATTGTCATTTGAGGATCTATAGCCTGTTGATGTATCCCCTTGAGATCTTCAACTGTCAACTATTCTTCTATTTTTCAGTATATTATGGTTCAAAAGATGAGAGTTAAATGTGTCCTGGACTAGGTTTGGTTTCTCATGATGATTAAAGAATTTTACTACTAGTTGAAGTCTGTCGATCTTGAAGTGCTCTTGAAACACTGATGTCTGATGAGCTATTCTGCAGGAATATGCACAAGGACACGATATAGACATGGGATACGGGCATTTTCAGATAGGTACCTATGTAGTCCCCGTATGTTGCAGGAATACAGACACGATATACGGACACCATTTTCTCAGGTTGATGCAACATAGCAGTTGATGCGTCTATATTCTTGTCTGTAAAAATGCTGGCTCTCTGCTCATGCAGTAAGAAATTTTCGAAGATTTATTATATTGTCATTTGAGGATCTATTGCCTGTTGGTGTATCCCCTTGAGATCTTGAACTGTCAACTATTCTTCTTTCTTTCAGTATACTATGGTTCAAAGATAATGAGTTTAAGTGTGCAAAGTAGGTTTTATTTCTCATAATGATTAAAGAATTTTATTACTAGGTTGAAGTCTGCCGATCTTGAAGCATTATTGAAACAATGATGTCTGATGAGCTATGTTGCATGATTATGCACACAAGGACACAATGCAGACATGGGATACATAAGGATACGGTCATTTTTAGATAGTACAGACATAGGGGGGACTACATAACTCAAGCACGATATACGGACATGATACATGGAAAATGTCCCCCATGTTGCACGAATGGACAAGGATAGTTCAGGCGCGAAATTCAGACACCATTGTCCCACCTGAATCCTAATTTCAACTATTACATGAGACCCTATTACTAAATATCACTGTTATATCTTCTAGGTGGCTCCTCTTCTCCACACTCTCAAGGTATAATGTTGTCCTGTCTTATTCTTATTCATGTGCATAAATATGATCCTAAAAGTTGCTAACTAAACAAATATGAGCTTTGCTATGCCTACAACCAAATGTTTACAACCTCTTACAACCCGCTATGTGTCGAACTTCGACTGGAGGAGGGGAGTAAGTGGTGGGGTCGGATGGAGCCCATGTAGCAAGGGGGTGTGAGGGGTGGTGGGACCCGGTGGGACCCATGTGTAACGGATGGGAGAGTAAGGTTGTAAGAAGCTTGTAAGGTCTATCTCCAATGGGGGTTTCTATCTTCCCTATTTCTATAAAAGAAATTCATTTTAGAAAAAATGTCTCCCAATGGTGGTTTCTATCATCATTTCTATCCTATGTGGAAATGATGTAGGATGAAAAATTTCTATGAGGGTTTCTACATGTAGAAATTCTCATAGAAATTCTCCTATCTCTCATGACAATTATTATTGGGCCCCACACTATTAGATTGATACTTTTATTTTGTGATACTTAGGATAGAAATGGAGAACCATTAGAGTTAGTTTGTACAATTTCTTTGTAGAAACTCTTACAACTAGGATAGAACAACTATTCTGTTCTCAATTATCACCAGGCGCCGAGGACTTAAATGCTGATATTCTTATTCAAGCCCAAGAGAATCAATTGCCTTTTATACCAAAGAGGTACAAAACACTAGTAGTTGTAGGTGTTCTTAAATGATTAATGATGTTCTGTTGGTCTTTTAAAGATGGTCTCTGCAATAGCAATGGTTGTATGAATTTGTTTGATCTTTGTTGATGTTTCTACTTGTCAAAGTTGCAGTTGTATAGAAAGGGCTTGGGATATATTGGAGGAACATGTCAAGGTCCTGATAGAGTTTCCTTTTTCTAAACTGGTCTGGTGTTGTGCTTCCCGAGTTTCTGCATGTTTGATTGGCATCTAGACCAAATCCATCTGTGTAAAGATTGAACAATTACTCGGGAGAAAAAAGAGGAAATGTTAGTGCTTGTAGGGCGGTGAGTGTTCGGAACCGAATTAGCTAAAAATCGAATAAACCGAAATTCTAAAAATTTAAAATCGAAACCGAACCGAATTAGCCAAAAACGAAATCGAACCGGACCGAATAATGAATTTGGTTTATTTGGTTTGTTCGGTTGGAATAAAAGGGTCGGATCCAAAGTTCGGATCATGATTAAATTCTATTAAAAATTATCATTTTTATATGCACATTTGTTGAATTTTAAAGTTACACACAAAGTTGAACAAGTTGTTAAATTATCAAAGTTGTAATTCAAAACATATACATAGATTTCTTGTTTTCAAAATATAGACATTTTTAAATCGAGAGTATTTATATACTTGTATAATTCTTATTCGTTTTTCGGTTTTGGACGAAACCAAAACCGAAACCGAATAAGAAATTTTTGTATTTTGAAAACCAAAATCGAACCGAATTGTTTTGAAACCGAACCGAATCTCTTAATCGGTTCAATTTTTGGTCCAAAATTGAATAATGCTCGCCCCTAGGTTCTTGAGCTTCATTTTTTAACACCAATCACAAAATCGTTGGTTCTGGTTGGAGGTTTAGATCACTTATTCCATCTTATATTTAGAAACATTCTTCAGAAAGCAAAGTAATAGAAAATGGAGCTACTGTATCCCAGATGGGGATAAAATAGTATTTTGATAGATAATTGGGTTAACATAATTGCATATTGTGCCGAGAGAAAAAGTGAGCAATTTTACAATGACCAGAGAGAAAAAGTGTAGGTCGACTGTTTGCCTGAATTCTCTCTTCTGCTAAAATAGTAGTGATTTATTTGAAACTTAATTGCAACTTGATACCCTCAACTATTCCAATTTTTCAACTTGATATTCAATTTTTTTTTTTGTAACAACTTGATAACCTAAATTTTTTTGGACAAAAAAATCCCTAATGTAAATTTAAAACTACAACCCCCCCCCTCTCTGGCCACCCGTCCGCACCACCCTCACCCCCCCCCCCCCCCCCCCCCCCCCCCCCCCCCCCCCCCCCCGACTCCCTCCCCCTACCCGCTGTCGTCCCCGATCCCCCACCCCGGTTGTACCACCGCCCCCTCTCTCCGGGGCGCGTGCGGTGGCTTCGGTTGGGGAGTGAATTGGAGGAATAATTTTGTCCTTTTTCGAAATTTTGGATATCAAATTGAAAATATTAATGTTGTCGAGTAAAAAAGTTTAGGATATTAAGTTTAAAAAATATGAATAATGGAGGATGTCAAATTGCAATTAAGCCTTTAATTGATTATAAGCTTTCATAAATGCTATATTCTGTCCTATTCTGCCTATCAGGTCACCATCCCGAACTTCATCTTGTTGGCTGGAATAATGTGAAGATTGATATATGGATCCATTCGGTTGGTAAGTTGTACATTATGTTGAACTTTCCAACTTCCTACTTTTAGATGGGCTTGGAACATGACCGTAATGAAAATCTTGTCAAAAAATTGTTGCTTGGTCCTTTGTTTGTCATATTTGTTTCCAATCAAACACTGTGGATGTTCTGTTCTAATTGTCTTCAATTCCATATGCCATCACATGAATTGGAATCACCTAGTTTTAACATTAAAAGCCAAAATGCCTGACTTGCTCTTGCAGTATCATAATTCTCAAGCTAACAAATGCCAATTCCATGGAGACTTGTAGTTCAGAACAGCATTCCTTATATTACGGGTCGGGTTCAGATCAAATTTATGTAAAATCCAAAACCGGAGTAAAAGGTTTTAGGTTTCCAAATATGTACATGAATACTCGATTTTCATTTTGGTTCTATTAAGAATATGAACCTGATTTCTTACGGTTGGTATATATATATATATATATATATATATATATATATATATATATATATATATATATATATATATATATATATATATATATATATATATATATATAATAGCGTTAGGGTTAGGGCATCCGCGTTCTAGCGGAGGCGCTCAGGAGGAAGGGCTGGGACAAAAGATCAACCGTCGGAGGAAGCCGGCGAGGGCACTCAAGTGGACATCACCGAGGTAGCGAGGGGTTGGACGACGGTGGACCGTCGACGACGAAATAAACCGCAGGTGACTCGGGCTATGCAGGGAAGGACAGAGAACTCATGCAATGGAGGGAGGAGCTTGCGTCCTCGACATATTGGGAATCCGCCGAGCAATGGGCGAGTGGACGAGGAAAGGAGAATAATGAAGGGGAAGATGCCAACGTTCATCGAGAAAGCAAAAGCTCCCAGGACAATGCCTATAACGCATAGCACTCACGGAACCAATATTGGCCAGAGGATCGAGCACTGGATTAAGCAAGGGGAAGACGCCATCTCCGGTTTCATGGGCGGAGTTGTGTAAGTGAAACCGAACCAAATTAACCACCGAATTAGCTAAAATCGAATAAACCGAAATTCTAAAAATTTAAAACTGAAACCGAACCAAATTAGCCAAAAACGAAACCAAACCGAACCGAATAATGAAGTTGGTTAACCTGAATGTGATTGTCAACCAAATACCAGACTCAAACCTAACATTTTTCACCTTGCATGTTGAGTCTGAAATCTGAAGTTCTGACCAACCTCACGGACTTGTTCCGTTCAAAGACAGCCAGACCACACTGCCACTGTTACCTAGTGCAAACTACACATCTCATGATGCACCTTAGGCTGAATCCTAAGCACATCTACGCTGTATAATCACTTCACACTAGTTCCCATTCCTGAATCATAAACCATGAGCTATGATACCCCTTCTTGGAAAGAGTTGTTCAAAGGGGCCAAGCTCACCAAGATTGCATGGATGATGTGCATTTCACATTTGGTTAGCATGTCTACGGGTACTATTTGGAATGTGACAATTTTGTTAACTATCTGTTTCAAGTGTAGGTTCTAATGAAATAAAAATATTACTTCATAATGAAATAAAGAAATGCACTATAGAAATTTATGGTTGCAGATCTCTGAGTTGCAACTATGCGGCAAGCACTTTGAGTGATTCATAATCCCCATATATACTTCTCACATGTCAAACTATTATGATATGTTACGTATTCAAACTGTTGAGAGTCATAAGGGACTTTTAGTCCCACATCGGAATATGTAGTATGTAGAGGAGCTAGACTCCCTATAAGTAGTGAAGTAGTCCATTAATAAATAATCCAACTATTATTTTCTACATGGTATCGGAGCCATAACTCTCTCTCTCTCCACAAAAAAAATAAATTTTCTAGCCGACCACCACCCTCTCCGACCCACCCTCGTCGACTCCATTGCCTCGTCGAAGACCCCCCCCCCCCCCCCCCCCCCCACAGACATCCAACAGCAGCAACCTCCAATACCAGACCCCCCCCTCCGACCCCCGCGCCCTCGCAGACCCTCCCGTGCCCCGCGCCCTCGCAGACCCCCCCACCCCCCTCCGAACCCCCACGACCACCTGTGCCCCCCCCCCCCCACCCCCCCGCGCCCTCGCAGACCCCCCCCCCCCCCCGAACCCCCCCGACCACCTGTGCCCCCCCCCCCCCTCCCGCCCCCTCTCCAGGACCCTCCCGCCCCCCTCCAGCACCCTTCCACCCCCACCTCCAGCACCCTCCCGCCCCCCTCCAGCACCCTTCCACCCCCACCTCCAGCACCCTCCCGCCCCCCTCCTCCTTCTCCCTCTCTTGACATGGAAACCCTAACCCTAGCTGTAAAACCCCCTTCCTAAATTTTCTCTCTTTTAAAGTAGACATATGTTCTATTTTAATATTTTGTTATTAATTAAATGGCTTCTAACCATATATGAGCATTTTACATATTATGGGTAACAAGCAATGGTTACACACATATATAAATGAGATAGGATATTTAGTTAAATATTTTTTTAGAATTTTTTTTACATTTTTAGGAATTTTTCTGTAATTATTTGGGGCCATATATATATATATATATATATATATATATATATATATATATATATATATATATATATAACCCTAGTTATTAGTAAAAAAAAAAGAAGATAAATAATGGGTTCGGCCAACACTCAGCCAAAGGGGGAGCGGGCCAGGCCTGTTGTTGGCAAGCTAAGTAAACCTTAGCCATTCATTTACAAAAAAAAAAAAGAAAAAAAGAAAAAGAAAAGATAAATTGTGGAGCTCGGCCACACCCAGCAAGGGGCGGGCCAGGCTTGGTCATTACCGGCTGTAGAAGAGCATTAGTTAGCTAATGTTTTAAAAAAAAAAAGGAAAAAAAAAGCAGGTGGGGTACTGTTCCCGTAAACAGTACCCTCTCCTACCCGCGCGGCTGAAGCCGAGCACCCGAGAGGAAGTTTTAAATCCAACGTCTTCATATCTACACCATTTGAATCCAATTTTTTTTTTTTTACAAAATCCTAACTAGATTTCCCTCTATCTATTCCATCTAAACCAAGACCTAAACCTAGCATCATTCGGATTTTAATCCGATTTAAATTCGGAGATTTAAAGGTCCTATATAGCTATTTCGAAAATAGGGTTCTTGGCAAAACCATCTGTCGAACTTCATCCCCAGCCCAAACTCCGACTCCAGGGCTTCCCCCACACCCCCGCGCTCGACGTCGGCCACCTGTTCGCCGTCGCCGACGACTGGATCGCCGGACAACCGCGGAGCCGACCGGAAAATAGGGAATACCCAGTTTATTTCAGAACTCAGGTACCCACTTTCAAATCCGAATTTCTTTGTTTTTGCTCGACGAAAAGTCGATCTATCGACTTCTGTGCGTAGACAACATAACCATCTCGAAACCCTAGCAATTAGAAAAATTTCTAATGCTTAGGAAATCCCAGAAAAGATTAGGGAAAGTAGAGAAAAACTTCTCGAAAAACAGAACCCGAGAAACCCCCAAACCCTGACTTTGGAAGAGCGATTACGGCCCAAATATTAAGAATTGGTAAGAAACAATTTAGACAGCCCTAGTTAACATATACAAGATGAAAACCCATCTGTTAGATTCAATTTTTATGTAACGTACAGGAAGTTACAGATCGACGAACTTGTGAGAAAAACTGTTTTAAAAACCTTAAAATTTTAGAATTCTGTCCGATACGGCGTACGCCCCGACAAACCGGACAACGTGGTCGCACGCTATTCGCATCGAAAGGCGCGTATGGACGTTGCGGACGTGTGGGAACTGACGGAACTCAGTTTCGTCGCGTGAGCGCGACGAAACCAACGCGTATCTGTCGAAATACCCCCGTATCGACGTTTTGCAAACTTGTCCATAACTTTGTGTACAGTCGTCGAATCGAGACAAAACTTGCGCCAACAGGAACGGATCAAAATTCTGGTCCTGTATGCCAAGTTTGGTTCGATTCTGAGAAGGTCGAATCAGAACCCATTTTTGGCGGGCCCGCGACCCACCCAAACGGGCGATTTTGTATACGGCTCCTCGGAATCCAAAACTGGACATACCGTTGAGTTCTTCTCCTCAAACTGAAACCGTAGATATATAGTTTGACGACTTTAGAGACCATAGACTTTGGCACGCGTTTCGGTGCAAAGCGAGTCCAACGGCGGACATCGTTTTGATCCGAAATTACGATTTTGTCCCTGTTCTAGAATTTGACTTTTGGACAAGCATTTCCTAGGTATATTTTATTCACCGAGACCATTTTTGATGTTTGTTTCAGCGTTTAGAGTCATCTGTGATTTGTGAGTTTTTGGTGCTGACGTTTGCTACTCTTGGACTTGTCACTTTGCACCACCAGGCAAGATACCTTGCCACCTTACTCTGTGATTATTAAATTCTTATTTTCAGTTGTTATTTTCAGCATTTTGTTTCGTGATATTTAAACTGTGCGTCCAAGTCACACTTGGGTGCAAGCGACTCTATCGGTCGTTTTTTTTGCTTTATTTATTTTCTCTTGCATTGACTTAGCTTATTGACCACCCATTGATGTTGAGGTATTGGTATATCTCATACGGCCTTGACACTTGTTGTATCACGTGATGTGAGTCTCATGTTGGACACGTATCCGCGTAGTCGGCTGGCCACCGAGACGTATGATACGTGCGACGGATAAGAGTAACTGTCAATAGATTGCATGCTAGTAGACTTGGCAGTTACTAGAGGTACATATGAGTCATTGATGTGACTCTAATAGGCATTGGGTGGAAAGAACAGTTCTTTAACGTATGGGTCATATATGCACTGTCTTGATTACCGGTTATCTCCAGTAGGAGGTACGATCCTGCTAGCCGGTTATCTCCAGTGGGAGGTACGATCCTGATTGCCGGTTATCTCCAGTGGGAGGTACGGTCCTGATTCCTGGTATTTCCGATCCTGTCCATGCGTCAAAGGTTTGTTCTTATTGCATTATCACTGTAGACTGGTTAGGCACCTGATTGCATACATATTTCTTCTTTATATTAAATATCACAGTTATTATGGCATGGTGCTTTCTTGTATCTTGTTACGTCCCTCTGAGGACCTGGTTATCTCTCCAGGATTAGACGACTTCCCACAGGAGTACGGAGCAGCTCTGGATCCAGCTTACATTGCTACCGAGTCAGTTCCTACTGGTTTCTAGTCTATTCTTGGTTGGAGACATTAGTGGACATTATTTTTACATCTCTTTTCTTTCTATTCTGCGGAGGTTGGACTCCGATCTTGTGAGACTATTTTCATAGCTGTTTGGAGTGAGCATGTTCACCCGGCTATCTTTTTATACTCTTATTATTTATTTGGACTCTGTTATCTTCTGTGTTGAGCTGTGATGGGATTAGATATGTTATTCTGGCCTGTGATTATTTTGTTTACAGCTTATGTGTATATACGAGGATTCCATATATTGGAGTATTCTTCGTATATGCGCAGCTGGCATGTTCATGTACTTAGTCCTATGTATTTTGGGACTGGGGCGTTACATGTTTTTGTGGTGGCCCATGCAGGTCAGAGTATATTATTGGGTTACATGACTGTGCCCAACAAGCCTGCATATAGGAATAGAAATAATATCTCATCCAGAACTACTGCTTCTCGTGACTTCCAATCCTTTTTCAAATCCTTTGATTGCTCAATTTATCTCATATTAACTTTTCCTAATATCGTCCTATTATTCTTCGTGCCAACAGTATGAATCTAAGAAGCGAATGTTCTTCTGCCTTAGCCCTCACATCTAGCGAAGAGGCTAACCCGTAGGGACAGAATCCTCCCATGACTCCAGTGACACCATACCCGCCAGGACAGTCGCAGCCTACTATGACACCGACGACTGAGTACCCAGAGATCGTAGCACCCCCAGGCAGCCAGGCTGGGCAGACCACTACCATGCCACCGGAAGGGAGTGTACCACTGCCTCCACCACCACCATTCCCACAACAGTTTTTCCCACAGTCGGGACCTCAGATGCCTCCACCATCGACTGATGGGAGCCCTACTACTCAGTTTATGTATGCCATGATGCAGGCTCAGTGGCAGCAGACTGAGCTGATGAGACAGACGATGATGGCAGCAATGGCTAGACCTCCACCATCACCTCCAGTACCAGCACCGGCTCTGCATCCTTATGAAGGCTCTATCAAGGATTTCACAGATATGAACCCCAAGGCCTTTAGAGAAACAGAGAAGCCATTAGAGGTGTCACAGTGGCTTATTAGTACTGAGAAGCTACTGAAGGCATCCCAGTTGCCAGCTCGAGATTGGATGACAGCAGTGGACCTACTGCTAGAAGATAATGCACACCACTGGTGGAAGGCAGAAGAGAGACGATTAGGCACCGGGATCACCTGGAAGCAGTTCTATGATTTATTTTATGAGAGATTCTTCCCTATTCATGTTCGAAATGGTCTCTACGACCAGTTCCTTCATCTGAAGCAAGGGAATATGACAGTTGATGAGTATGACTCAGAGTTCAATCGCCTGAGTAGATTTGGTGCGGGATTGATTCCAATAGAGTTAGAGAAGGCGTGGAGATTTCACCAGGGGCTTGCACCAGAGCTCAAGTCTTATACGACTACCCAGTCTCGAGTCTCTCATTCAGTTGTCCTGGAAGAAGCTCGTGCTCAGGAGATTCTTCGCAAGGAGCAGCAGCAGACCCCGAGACGCCATACGTTGGCAGCTACACCTGTGGGATCGACACAAAGTGGACCTATCAGAAGGGCTACAGAACAGCAGCAGGATAGGTCTGCGCCTTATCAGAAGCCTATTTGCAATTTCTGTGGAAAGCCAGGGCATCTCCAAAAGACTGCAGAACTCGACTTGGAGCATGCTTGTGATGTGGCTCATTACAACACAAGGTGAGAGAGTGTCCAGAGCAGCAGTCACTAGTTTATGCCCAGCAGGCCCCGAGACCGGCAGTTCCAATACTACCAGCACCCGGGCCAATAGCAGGATCACCTAGCCTACCATTACTCCCCCAGCCAGTACAACACGACAGGAGTAGAGCTCGGGACCTCAGTCAAAACTATGGACAGACATTCTCACTGGCAGTGGAGAATGTGGGAGTAGAAGGATAAGTCATAGCAGGTACGATTTTAATTGCAATATTTCCTATTATCATGGCCTAGCATAAGATCCATACCCCATAGTTTAGTCTAGACCATAGAAATCAGACTGTAGAATGCTTGGATAAACACGAACACCAGACACAGCTTAGATTCTTGAACAATTGTGTTTTCCTTCAAATCACCAATCTCGCGTGCATACTTTGACCACTTTGACTAATACCGCAATTATAGCCTAGTTTTTGCAAGCTTATTCTTCATCGAGCTTGATCAGGACATGATTTATTAGGTGCGCACCCACTAATATATTGTCTAATCAGAACCGGTGCATGATGGTCTGATCAACCTAGTACATTTTGGTTCGCCTTCACATATTATTCTACGTGGATGAAGACATAGTCAAACTCGTCCCCGAAGTCTCATCCGTGACCGCCTTGACAATTCTCCTTTGAATTATTTCATAGCCTATGGACTTCGTACTCGTGCTCAATAGCATCGTCTATGAATTCTTTATGGACCTTGTCTTACTTTTTTTTTAAAAAGATGGTGCACGGTGAATGAATTCAAGGTACCACTTTAAATCATGCGGTTGTATCCCCACCTTAAACTACTCTATTTGTCCCTCAACCCCCTACCCTAGTTTAATTTCGAGGACAAAATTTTTTTTAAGTTGGGTAGGATGTAAAACCCCCTTCCTAAATTTTCTCTCTTTTAAAGTAGACATATGTTCTATTTTAATATTTTGTTATTAATTAAATGGCTTCTAACCATATATGAGCATTTTACATATTATGGGTAACAAGCAATGGTTACACACATATATAAATGAGATAGGATATTTAGTTAAATATTTTTTTAGAATATTTTTTTTACATTTTTAGGAATTTTTCTGTAATTATTTGGGGTCATATACTTATATATATATATATATATATATATATATATATATATATATATATATATATATATATATATATATATATATATATATGTATATATATATATATAAATAAAACTCTAGTTATTAGTAAAAAAAAAGAAGAAGATAAATAATGGGGCCGACCAACACTCAGCCAAAGGGGGAGCAGGCCAGGCCTGTTGTTGGCAAGCTAAGTAAACCTTAGCCATTCATTTACAAAAAAAAAAAAAGAACAGAAAAGATAAATTGTGGAGCTCGGCCACACCCAGCAAGGGGCGGGCCAGGCTTGGTCATTACCGGCTGTAGAAGAGCATTAGTTAGCTAATGTTTAACAAAAAAAAGGAAAAAAAAAGCAGGTGGGGTACTGTTCCCGTGAACAGTACCCTCTCCCACCCGCGCGGCTGAAGCTGAGCACCCGAGAGGAAGTTTTAAATCCAACGTCTTCATATCTACACCATTTGAATCCAATTTTTTTTTTTACAAAATCCTAACTAGATTTTCCTCTATCTATTCCATCTAAACCAAGACCTAAACCTAGCATCATTCGGATTTTAATCCGATTTAAATTCGAAGATTTAAAAGTCCTATATAGCTATTTCGAAAATAGGGTTCTTGGCAAAACCATCTGTCGAACTTCATCCCCAGCCCAAACTCCGACTCCAGGACTTCCCCCACACCCCCGCGCTCGACGTCGGCCACCTGTTCGCCGTCGCCGATGACTGGATCGTCGGACAACCGCGGAGCCGACCGAAAAACAGGGAATACCCTGTTTATTTCAGAACTCAGGTACCCACTTTCAAATCCGAATTTCTTTGTTTTTGTTCGACGAAAAGTCGATCTATCGACTTCTGTGCGTAGACAACATAACCATCTCGAAACCCTAGCAATTAGAAAAATTTCTAATGCTTAGGAAATCCCAGAAAAGATTAGGGAAAGTAGAGAAAAACTTCTCGAAAAACAGAACCCGAGAAACCCCCAAACCCTGACTTTGGAAGAGCGATTACCGCCCAAATATTAAGAATTGGTAAGAAACAATTTAGATAGTCCTAGTTAACATATATGAGATGAAAACCCATCTATTAGATTCAATTTTTATGTAACGTACAGGAAGTTACAGATCGACGAACTTGTGAGAAAAACTGTTTTAAAAACCTTAAAATTTTAGAATTCTGTCCGATACGGCGTACACCCCGATAAACCGGGCAACATGGTCGCATGCTATTCGCATCGAAAGGCGCGTATGGACGTTGCGGACGTGTGGGAACTGACGGAACTCAGTTTCGTCGCGTGAGCGCGACGAAACCAATGCGTATCTGTCGAGATACCCTCGTATCGGTGTTTTGCAAACTTGCCCATAACTTCGTGTACAGTCATCGAATTGAGACGAAACTTGTACCAACAGGAACGGATCAAAATTTTGGTCCTGTATGCCAAGTTTGGTTCGATTCTGAGAAGGTCGAATCGGAACCCATTTTTGGCGGGCCTGCGACCCACCCAAACGGGCGATTTTGCACACGGCTCCTCGAAATCCAAAACTGGACGTACCGTTGAGTTCCTCTCCTCAAACTAAAACCGTAGACATGTAGTTTGACAACTTTAGAGACCATAGACTTTGGCACGCATTTCGTTGCAAAGCGAGTCCAACGGCGGACATCGTTTTGACCCGAAATTATGATTTTGCCCCTGTTCTAGAATTTGACTTTTGGACAGACGTTTCCTAGGTATATCTTCTTCATCGAGACCATTTTTGATGTTTGTTTCAGCATTTTGAGTCATCTGTGATTTGTGAGTTTTTGGTGCTGACGTTTGCTACGCTTGGACTTGCCACTTTGCACCACCAGGCAAGATACCTTGCCACCTTACTCTGTGATTATTAAATTCTTATTTTCAGTTGTTATTTTCAGCATTTTGTTTCGTGATATTTAAGCTGTGCGTCCAAGTCACACTTGGGTACAAGCGACTCTATCGGTCGTTTTTCTTGCTTTATTTATTTTCTCTTGCATTGACTTAGCTTATTGACCACCCATTGATGTTGAGGTATTAGTATATCTCATACGGCCTTGACACTTGTTGTATCACGTGATGTGAGTCTCATGTAGGACACGTATCCGCGTAGTCGGCTGGCCACCGATACGTATGGTGCGTGCGACGGATAGGAGTAACTGCCAATAGATTGCATGCTAGTAGACTTGGCAGTTACTAGAGGTACATATGAGTCATGGATGTGACTCTAATAGGCATTGGGTGGGAAGAACAGTTCCTTAACGTATGGGTCATATATGCACTGTCCTGATTGCCGGTTATCTCCAGTGGGAGGTACGGTCCTGCTAGCCGGTTATCTCCAGTTGGAGGTACGATCCTGATTGCCGGTTATCTCCAGTGGGAGGTGTAGCTCCCCTTCCCGAAAATTTTGAAATATTTTATTTTATTTATTTTGTTTAAATGGTGAATTTAGATTATTATAAATAAATATTTAGTTTATTATTACGGTAGATGATTTTAGCCATGACTGAATTTTGAAGTACAAGACGACTAGGAATCATGGCACGGATAGTGTAGTGGCGTACCTTGACCAGTGTGCTAGCCATGCCAAGGAAGGCTGAGTCATAGGATTGCTTTAACTAGGAAAACCAGGCCAAGTTGCGACTTAACCCTTACCGAAGTTTTATTTATTATTTAATTATATTATTTGGCGTTTAAGAGACCCGGTTGTGCCAAAACAGCCCGGACTGAACCCAGACCGGACCAAGCCCATGTAGTCATGCGGCACGTCCAATGACGTTCGTGTCAATGTAATTTGGTATGAGGGTTTTGCATTTCGATTTAGATGGTTTAATGAATATTTCCTAAGTTTTCGTATTTTTTTAAACATTAAAAATATTACTATTATTATTATTCAGCGACTTTTTGTATAAAACAGGCCTCGTATATTTTGGAGATTTTGGACTGTACATATTAGTAGATGCACCATATTATTTTATTGAATTTTGTTATATTTATCATTATTTTATTAAGTTTATTATTATTATTATTATTATTATTATTATTATTATTATTATTATTATTATTATTGTTATTATTATCATTATTATTATTATTATTATCATTATCATTGTTTTATTGAGATTATTACTATAAAATATCAATTTATATTATTCTGTCATTTAGATATTATTAAATATAGTCATATATATATATACGTCCTACACTAGTAATGATTGGTATAGAGGTTTATTTGGATTTTGGAAATAAATATAAAGTATATATAAAGGCTTGGATAAATATAGAGTATATATAAATATGTATATACAGGAGTATGGATGTGCGTATATAGATATTATATGTTATATATATAAAATAGATATACGTTTATATATAAATATTTATGTATACGTATACCTATATAAATATATATATATATATAGGTATATATGTGAGTGCGTATAACTAAATTGTATATGGAAAGTGTATAGATATATATATAGGAAATTCTCATATATAAATACTTGTGCTAAAAAGGAAAACCCCAGCCCACAGTTAGGCTCCCAGCCAAACCCCTCAAACCCGGCCCAAAGACCTTAGCCCTAGCTCTTGGGCTACATTATAGAGCAGAGCAGTATTTGCTCTCGGCCAAAAGAAAAATCCCCTGTTACACGCGCGTAGGAACAGAGAGGAGAGATCGAGAGAAGGGATAATCAAACCCTAACGCGAACCCCGCTCAACCCACGGCGCCCCTCCCGACGACCTGGGCGGCCACCAGCCGTCGTGGCATCGGGCGCGCGTCGCCGGAGACGGCCGGCAGGCCGCGCACAACAAGACCGAGGGAGCAGAGCACAGCAGCAGTAGCTGCGAAGGGTTGAATTCACAGGTAATAATCTCCCTAGTTCCTCCATCGATTTTTGAACCAATTGGTTCGATAGGAAGATAACCTATCCAACACTTAACCCCTTCAATCGGTTTATTTTTATATGTCCTAGATTTCCAGGAACTTCGACCCAAAGATCGACAAAATCCTGTTTTAAAAACCGCATACAGGACAGCCCCGACCCCAAGTTGGAAGGCAGTTTTCCGTCGATCCTTCGAAAGTCTTAAGATTGTGTCTGAACACTGTTTTAGACAACCTATAGAGGATGGAAACCCCACCAGTAGTTTGATTTCTAATGGTGTATACAGCAAGATAAATTAGATTGAAATTGAGGAAAATACATAAAAAATAGTTTTCGAAATTATGAAAAATCTCCGATACCACGTCCGTCCCGCCATTCCGGGCGACGTGGTCGCGCACCGAAAGCATCAAAAGCTGCGTAACAGCTTCATGGTCGTGTGGGCTTTGACGGAATTCAAATTGGTCGCGTGTGCGCGACGAATTTGACGCGTATCCGTCGGAATCGTCCCGTATCCATCCAATGCAAATTCAGTCATAACTTTGTGCACGCTCATCAGATCGAGACAAAACTTGCGCCATCAGGACCGTATCATTTTTTTGGTCCTGTATGCCAAGTTTGATCCAATTCTGAGACAGTTGAAATCGACGTCATTTTGCGGGCCCTACGGTCCCGTTCAACGGGCAATTTTGTGCACGGCCCGCCGGAATCCAACTCTGGACATACGGTTGGGTTTGTATCGAAAAACTGGATCCGTAGACATGTAGTTTGATGACTTTAGATACCGTTGACTCTGGCACGCTTTTCGGTGCAAAGCGGGTCCAACGGCGGACATCGTTTTTGCCCAAAATTACCGTTTTGCCCCTGTTTCCAGAATTGGATTTAAGGACAGGCAATCCTAGCTAATTTGACTATTCTGAGAATGTTGGTACTATTTATTTCAGCATCCGGAGACTTCTACATATGTTGACTGATTGTGGCTCGTGAGTGGTATAGTGTTATTGGTTTCTCCAGCTAAGGACCTCAGGCAAGTGCACTTTCTGATTGCTTTCCGATTCATGTTAGTCTTTTTATTTCATGTATATACATATATCTTGCTGTTTGTTGACACGCTCGTCACACGAAGTTGTCGGAAGGGGAAATATCTTAGTAAACATGTGAACTACCCAGAACTATCCCATGAGTCTATTCGTGAATAATAGCAGCTGCACACGACACGTGCAGGGTGCCGGATTTACCCCCTAGCCGTTCACATGACGAAACAGATATTTCACACCACCTAGATAGATGTCTTTTATTAGTTTTTCCTTGTTTATTTCTCTATCGTGCTATGACATCAGTTATCTTCCAGTTTTTATTTCTCATATGCTATTTTCATGTCTTGTCAATTCTATTGTGTTTTGTACTGCCGTCGGTTTGTGTGCTTGTTCCAATCCTGACTGGATAACCAATATTTTACAGGTTTAGCCGCGATCACTCTTAGCACTGGGAGACTTGGGTATGCTGAAGACAACCTAGAAATAGAAAAACAGTTGTACTCATTTTCGTTAATTATAAATCTTGTATTTCCTTTAAATTTTAAATGATGTAAATGTTGTAATAAATTTAGTATTGTGAATGAGCAGCAAATGTGATTCTCTTGAGCATTTATTTCTTGCGGGCTTGACAGCGTTCTACCGCCGACTCTGCGGCGTAGGCTGGCTTGGACACGTCTCGTATCCGAAAAGCGGGTGCGGGTCGTGACAAGTTTTTGTGGTAGCCCATGCAGGTCAGTTTTTGCAAAAGATTGCGAACTCGTGATGGTACATTAGTCGTACTATTGCGAGCCTGCGCTCAGAAGATGCTCATTCACAATTAGGATTAAAATAATTTAGGAGAATAACTAGGACTAGGAGTCCCTTATTTAATTAACCGTGGGGTAGTTAAGATTGTCTGTTAGGCCATACAATTTGGATACAAAATTGTTAAATTTAGATTGCTTGCCAGATCTTTATAGGCACACTATTCCTTTGGATATGACAATGTGATACAATGTGGATATACTATTTGCTTGATTAGTTAGGCTTACCTAGAATTAAGGCTATACTCTTGATAACCTGTTCAGTTTTCTTTTGCTCTTTGTAGATATAATTTTTGTAATCAGTTAGAATTGTCTATTTTAAATTCTATTTTGCTGTAAGTAACTGGTTTATAATTTTTGATTCTGCTTTTCATATACAAATCTCGACGTAGGATTGGTTCAAAATTTTTCCCTCAACCATTGGAAATATTTATGAAATCAAGATTAGGATGTTCTTATTTTTTTCTGTCTTCAGATATTTCTTTTCGACCAACCTTTTACCTTAAGGAATGAGATTTATAGGCCGATGTTACACTATCCATCGTAGTCAATTAAATTGGACCTTTAGATACCTTTGAAGTCTTTGAAAAATAGTTGGAATAAATTTTACGACTGCAATGGCCAGCCAGCAGCGCACTGGCGAGGCACAACCCTTAGAATTGAGATCATTTCGAAGAAATATAGGTTATAGAACATTGCTAAAACTATGTTGTAGTTGACCAAGACTTTAGGGATAGTAAGATTGTAGGAAGACTGTATAGGCAAGAACACCCGTTAAGGATTTGACTTTCTCAAAACTCGAACTACTTATTCCTCTTTCCAAAAATCTCGCCTACTTATATTTTGACTCTCTTGACCAACGCTGCTATTACAGCCTAGTTTTTGCAAGCTTACTCTTTTATCGAGCTTGATTCAAGACATATGGTTATTGGGGACGCCCGCTAATATATTGTCTAATCAGAATCATTGTATTACGGTCTGATCTACCATGATGCATTTGGTTCGCTTTTTATTTAACTATCCTACGTGGATTGAGATGTAGATGTCTTTATCTCATCCGCGACTACTTTGACAATTCCTCTTGAGTTATACATTCGCCTTTGAATCACGTAATTGTATTCAGTGACATCTCTCTTGAACTTTTTTTTTGTTTTTGTCTTTCACTAATAGGAAAGGCGAACACTCGTATTTGATAGATAGAGAGTATTCCTATGGCTATGATAGTTGTATATGCAAGCATAGCTATATCGGCCAGCCCTGTGACATGAACCTTGCCACCATATTCTAGCCTCTAAGGTGGGTAGACCGTAAGCCCTAAAATTTTGGGATATAGGAAGATGACTGATCGATCGAAATAGTTTCCATTAGAATGATAGTTAGTGCCCCATGGACTCCCACTTTCCATTTAGATCATTTTGTGTCCCCGGCCGTGCCATTAGTATTCGGAGCACAAGATCAGCTGTTACCTCCCAACAAACTTCATATGTAAGATCTAGACGAGTCCACCTTCATCTAGGTATATCATGTCCCACTCAAACTCGTCCCCTTGTACTCTATTTTTAGGGTACGACTTTCAGGTTAGAAGGACTAGTTATAACCCTTACCGTAATACCGGTATACTTTCCGACTTCCACCAGAGCCTCAACCTTGACCCAATCCAATCGACCCAATATATGGTTGTGACCTACTCGAAGCCCACTATGCACATGCCACTAGTGTGCCACCCAATTGAGGTCTCATGTGCTACTTAAACACAAAAGTCACTGAAGGTGCATTGGGGCTATGAACCTAGCTAATCAACCCGACTAGCAATGTCACGACCCGCACCCTGTATAGGGGCACGAGAAGTGGTTACGTCCAGCCTACGCCGCAGTGTCGGCGGTAGTAAGCTGTTCTAGGTTGCTAACTAATCTCATGCAGTGAATATAAAAAGTACTTGTCCAGATATCAGCTCCGAATGGAGGGCAAGTAAAGGGTATGATCTACTCAAACACAGTCTAAATACGAAAAGATAACACAGAAGTTATACCTAAGGAATTAAAGACAACAACAACTAACTACCAAAATAATACACCAATATCTCAAACCAACTTAATACAGACTCAATATCTTAACTTTAATACAACAAGCCAAAACATGAAAGCTAAAGTAGTCTACTAGCTAATCTCCTGAATCACTCCTGAAAGTCGGAACCAAAGGTAGCTAATCCCTCGCCAGGTCCATGGTAAGCAGGGCATGTGTCCTCAGGAATATCATCTGTAATATTTTCAACAGGTCCAATCAGGACGGGAACGAGCACAACTCATCAAGAAAAACCCAAGTAAATGACAAAGAACTATAAAGCAGTTATAGACAGTTTTATTGATGAGCATGGCAGTTCTATACAGGTAATGATGGCATAGAGAGGCAGTAAGATACAAGAAAAGAAAGGTAACTAAAACAAGAGAAGAATTATGGCAATGAAGACTGTAATAAAAGCTAACTGAACTAGAATATCATGTGTGAGTCCAGACAGTACGATATAAGTCTAATGTAATCCCAGTGTGAGTCCAGTCCATATAATCTGCTACCAGATAATTTCCAGTACAAGATGAGTCCAACAGTGATCAATGAAACCAGGGTGAGTCCAACTATGATCTAACAGTGTGTTTTAAAATATCGAGGTCGACATGTAAACGGCTGTAGGTATCAGGCACATCTCTTACGGATCAGGCAAGAGATGGCTATGCTTCCGGTAGATTCCAGTAGGAGATTCCGGATTTGGGGTATGTCTACATGTCTTACTCAATATTTCTCCGCCCAGCAAGTGAATCCAAAATCGACAAAAAGAATCGAGATGAGTCTGGCCAATACGTGATGATTCCAGAAATGATTCCAGAATGATACTAATGACTCCAGTAATAGAGGCCAGCAAGTAAGGTATGTGTCGATACATGAATCCAGAAATATCCATACGTGTTGATACAGAGAATCACATAGAACTAACTAGAACTGAAATACAGTAATCGACAAATAAATGAGAGAACTATCAGAGAATGTACTCGCCTGATACTCTGGAAAGAGTAGTGTAATATCAGATGTCTGTACCAGGGTCACAATGTCCTAAAATAGAGCAATACAGTTATGACATGTCTAAAATGAAGTAAATAGAATCTACAATGCAATCTATATGAATTCTAAGCCAATCTAGGTCAAAGTCAAACTTGGTCAACGCTACAGTCAAACTAAGTCAAATTAAGTCATACTAGGTCACAGGAAATCAAACTAAGTCATACAAGGTCAAACAAGTCAAACAAGGTCAACAAGTCAAGATTAGTCAAATCTAGGTCAAACTTAGACCAACTAAGGTATTGGTCAAACAAAGACTAGTCAGTCAGGTAATTAAGCCAGGGGTCAACTATTTAAGTCAAACTCTATAAGGTTACTTAACTAACCATAGGCTAACCTGTCTTAGGATACCTAAGATACCATTCTACAAAGCTAAGGTATAACCAACTCCCTATACAAGTACATCACATATAAATATATATAGTACAACACCAAACTTAATCTTATAATCAAGCTAAACCATAGTCTAACTCAATCAAGACTCAACTCTAAGTATCCTACTTAACCCCATACATATCTTCACTCTACATAGGGCTATCTATATAACCAAGTCATAAATAATACCCTTATATAGGTCAAAGTCTAAACCAACTAGTCAATAGTCTAGGGTTTAGTCAAACTTAGGTCACCAAGTCATTTAGAGTCCATCCAAGTCCATTCTAGGTCAATTAGGTCAAGGTTTGACCTATAGTTGACTTTGGTCAACCATGGTCAAACTTGTAGTCAAACTAGGCCCAATAGGCCTAAGGTCAAGTCTAGACTCATGGGTCATGGGCCATAGGCTAACTCTATAGCCCATTGGCTAGTAACCTAGGTCAATGGTCATAGGGTTCATAGGTTTATACCTACAATAGAATCTATACAAATATATATATATATATAACCTATATATAAAGGGTCACTATGTAATATACCCATAACCCCACATATATATATAAACATATATATACACTAATATATATCTATAACATATATATACATACAAAATGTATATGTATATTACCTAATACATATATACAATATATATATAGATATAGAGAGAGGGAAAGAGAGTGTAGAGAGAGGAAATCTTAGAGAGAGAGAGGGAAAACTGGTCTGGGGGGGTCCCTGTTCAGTCACTTAACAGTGACTGAACACTCCCAAGAAACACACACACACACACACACACACAGGAACACACACACACAAATAACACTAAACAGCCCCCTCCTCTACACATGTGTAAAAACACATGAAAACTAACCCAATCAAGCCCAAAATTGACCCACACATACACTAACACATACTCAACATGTTAACCTAATAATAACATAGCATTATATGTAAAAATCATCATTAAATTACAATCAAAATTCATTTTAGAAAACTAGGAATAAATCCCAAAACTGGAACATTGGACAGTAAACCTAGATCTTAGGTTAAACCAAACACCACCTAAATCAAACTAAAATGGCCTAATGTTGGTTGGTAACTGTAGCCCCTAGGTTAGACTAGGTCCCTAGTAGCCTGACACGGTGTCACGACACGACACGGCGTGTCCATGAGGGTCTAAAGTCACTCGGGTAAACTGGAAATACACTGATACGCTGTGTATCAGTGAAAAACCTAAATCGATCTAGGACACGACACGACGCGACACAGGCCTCGTGCTCGTGCCCGAAGGTGCGCCTAGGGTTGGGCTTCGTGTCCATGACCCTGATACGCGTCCACGTGTCGTGTAGAGTGGACACGACACGCGTATCAGAAGCCCTAAAATACGTGTTTTAGACCGCGTGTCAGTGATTTCGCGTGTCTCGTATTCGCGACACGGGACACGTGACACCACGTGGTTGTGTCCAATGTGTTCGCCTATGGATAGGCTTCGTGTCTATGACACTACGAAGTGTCCACGTGTCGTGTACAGTGAACACGACACGCTGAAAGTCAAGTGTCTGTGTGTGCGTGCACTGTTAGTGCACGACCAGTGCACGTGTCTGCGCTCTCTCGACACGACACCAACGTGTCTCAAACTCGAGGGGGGGCATGACAGAGGTTGCCCCCTCCTCTGTGTCAAATTTCCCGTGTCCTACAGTGTCCGTGCTAAGTGTCGAGTAGCAGGGGAGGCTGCACAGCCTCGTACACGCGTGTCGAGGGGTCGTGTGCTCCACACGTGGCACGTAGGGCCTCGTGCTCGTGTCAGTGGGTAGCCTAGGTCTAGGACTAGGGATTAGGCATGACACTTTGTGTCCACGACACGTGTGGTCATGACACGAAGTGTCGAACAGTGGGGTTTAAACAGTGTGCAGTGCAGTGCAGTGCAGTGCTTAACAGTGTGTTCGTGTCCAATTTGGACACGGACACGACACGATAACGTGCTCAGTCCTAGGGTTTCGTGTCCTACATGTCTAGGGCTACCCAAAAATATAATTTGTTTCACAAAAACACAAGGTTTAGTCCTAAGTGGCATTTACACAAACACTGAAATTAAGACACAGACACGTGTCCGATACGGACACCAAAACACATCAAAATCCCACCAAACTTTACCCACAGTATTGTTATCCCTATATGAATGCACTTATGAAAGAAAAACAGGAATTTGACTAGGTTTGTGAGAAAATACCTATTGAGTGAAAACTCAAGAAAACAACTTCTTGGGGGGGGGGGGGTTGTTCACTGTCCTTGGGGGTGCCCACAGCTAGGGTATCCTTGCTAGCTAGCCTTCCTTGGTATCCTCACTAGTAGGGGGTTCCAACGCAAGAAACGGGGCTCAATTTGGTGGAGAAATGGTCAAGTTATGGAGGTGTGAAGTTGAGAAAAAAACCTAAACTCCAATGTATTGAAAATGAAGCCTTTCTTGTGAAGGGTGTACACATATGGAGGGGGGTGTTCTTGGCTGCCATGGGGGGGGGGGGGGGGGGGGGGGGGGTAGGGGTAGGCTATAGGGTCCCCTTCCACCTTGCAAGACTTAGTCTCTAAGGCTTTGACTAGGGGTTAGATATTCTAGTTTTCTAAAATATCCTAGAAAGTTAAATATCTAGATATTTATCAACCTAGATATTTACACATAAAGTAAATATCTACACTTAGTCTTCTAGGTTAGTTACTAACCCCTAGATTAGGGTAAACTAGCTTAGGGACTAACATAACAATAATCAATAATTAAATAATAATAAAAACACATAAATTCAAATAATTCCAAATAAATCCTAAAAAATTACCAAAATACCCTTTAGGCTAAAAAGCCCTAATTTGATGTTCTAAACCTATGGTTAGGCTCACATGATCATGGTTAGTCTCTAGGTTATAAAATCTCTAGGGTTTACACTAGGGTTACATTAGTAAAATCACAAAGTCATAAGCCATGACTTAGAAAATAGTTTTAATCTAACTAAAAATCACCAAAAATCATATTATGACTAAAACGCCATTAATAAATAATAAAAATAATAATTTTTCAAAAATACCCCAATTTCAGAAAACTGGGTCTTACAAGCAATTAGCTCAACCACTTGGAAGGAAGCAAATTCTAGGATACCATAACCTAAATAGAAATAGTTTTATCGTTGAGATCTTGTCTAGTCCATGTAGATCGAAATCCAATATTCATCCAACCAACAATTGATGTCCAATTGAGGAACCCATTAAGACCCAGTAACACTTATCTACGCATACCACCATTTTTGGACTATAGAACTGAATTATTTGAAATCATTCTCGATTATTCTCCCTTGCCTTTCTAAACTCTTGATTCTCGTCCCTTCCTATTTCGGGGTGACGAATAATCATGCTGTCTAGAATTCATCAGAAATTCTTATGTTATTATAATATTACTTGATTATTGAATAACCTGTTGTTTATAGATAGGAGAGATTACAGATACCATATGTCCTAGATATTTTGGTAGAATTATTAGCCACTAATCAGAAGATTACAAGATTTTAGTGACCCGTGTTTCAAGGGAGTAGTGTGACCTAAGGTGGGTAGAAGTCCTCGAGATTTCGTAAATACCAAATGACTAGAGAAGGCCATAATTATTATTTTTGATAAATTAAATTCAAGAAGATTAATGTAATGGTATACTTTGAATTTTTAAGGAATAGTTATGAATTTGAATTTCGAGGACGAAATTATTTTTAAGGTGGGTAGATTTGTAGCTCCCCTTCCCGAAAATTTTGAAATATTTTATTTTATTTATTTTGTTTAAATGGTGAATTTAGATTATTATAAATAAATATTTAGTTTATTATTACGGTAGATGATTTTAGCCATGACTGAATTTTGAAGTACAAGACGACTAGGAATCATGGCACGGATAGTGTAGTGGCGTGCCTTGACCAGTGTGCTAGCCATGCCAAGGAAGGCTGAGTCATAGGATTGCTTTAACTAGGAAAACTAGGCTAAGTTGCGACTTAACCCTTATCGAAGTTTTATTTATTATTTAATTATATTATTTGGCGTTTAAGAGACCCGGTTGTGCCAAAACAGCCCGGACTGGACCTAGACCGGACCAAGCCCATGTAGTCATACGGCACGTCCAATGACGTTCGTGTCAATGTAATTTGGTATGAGGGTTTTGCATTTCGATTAGATGGTTTAATGAATATTTCCTAAGTTTTCGTATTTTTTTAAACATTAAAAATATTACTATTATTATTATTCAGCGACTTTTTGTATAAAACAGGCCTCGTATATTTTGGAGATTTTGGACTGTACATATTAGTAGATGCACCATTATTATTTTATTGAATTTCGTTATATTTATCATTATTTTATTAAGTTTATTATTATCATTATTATTATTATTATTATTATTATTATTATTATTATTATTATTATTATTATTGTTATTATTATTATTATTTTTATTATCATTATTATTGTTTTATTGAGATTATTACTATAAAATATCAATTTATATTATTCTGTCATTTAGATATTATTAAATATAGTCATATATATATATATATATATATATATATATATATATATATATATATATATATATATATATATATATATATATATATATATATATATATATATATATACGTCCTACACTAGTAATGATTGGTATAGAGGTTTATTTGGATTTTGGAAATAAATATAAAGTATATATAAAGGCTTGGATAAATATAGAGTATATATAAATATGTATATATAGGAGTATGGGTGTGCGTATATAGATATTATATGTTATATATATAGAAATAGATATACGTTTATATATAAATATTTATGTATACGTATACCTATATATATATATATATATATAGGTATATATGTGAGTGCGTATAACTAAATTGTATATGGAAAGTGTATAGATATATATATATATATAGGAAATTCTCATATATAAATACTTGTGCTAAATAGGAAAACCCCAGCCCACAGTTAGGCTCCCAGCCAAACCCCTCAAACCCGGCCCAAAGACCTTAGCCCTAGCTCTTGGGCTACATTATAGAGCAGAGCAGTATTTGCTCTCGGCCAAAAGAAAAATCCCCTGTTACACGCGTGTAGGAACAGAGAGGAGAGATCGAGAGAAGGGATAATCAAACCCTAACGCGAACCCCGCTCAACCCACGGCGCCCCTCCCGACGACCTGGGCGGCCACCTGCCGCCGTGGCATCGGCCGCGCGTCGCCGGAGACGGCCGACAGGCCGCGCACAACAAGACCGAGGGAGCAGAGCACAGCAGCAGTAGCTGCGAAGGGTTGAATTCACAGGTAATAATCTCCCTAGTTCCTCCATCGATTTTCAAACCAATTGGTTCGATAGGAAGACAACCTATCCAACACTTAACCCCTTCGATCGATTTATTTTTATATGTCCTAGATTTCCAGGAACTTCGACCCAAAGATCGACAAAATCCTGTTTTAAAAACAGCATACAGGACTGCCCCGACCCCAAGTTGGAAGGCAGTTTTCCGTCGATCCTTCGAAAGTCTTAAGATTTTGTCTGAACACTGTTTTAGACAACCTATAGAGGATGGAAACCCCACCAGTAGTTTGATTTCTAATGGTGTATACAGCAAGATAAATTAGATTGAAATTGAGGAAAATATATGAAAAACAGTTTTCGAAATTATGAAAAATCTCCGATACCACGTCCGTCCCGCCATTCCGGGCGACGTGGTCGTGCACCGAAAGCATCGAAAGCTGCGTAACAGCTTCGTGGTCATGTGGGCTTTCACAGAATTCAAATTGGTCCCGTGTGCGCGACGAATTCGACGCGTATCCGTCGGAATCGCCCCGTATCCGTCCAATGCAAATTCAGTCATAACTTTGTGCACGCTCATCAGATCGAGACAAAAATTGCGCCATCAAGACCGTATCATTTTTATGGTCCTGCATGCCAAGTTTGGTCCAATTCTGAGACAGTTGAAATCGACGTCGTTTTGCGGGCCCTACGGTCCCGTTCAACGGGCAATTTTGTGCACGGTCCGCCGGAATCCAACTCTGGACATACGGTTGGGTTCATATCGAAAAACTGGATCCGTAGACATGTAGTTTGACGACTTTAGAGACCGTTGACTCTGGCACGCTTTTCGGTGCAAAGTAGGTCCAACGGCGGACATCATTTTTGCCCGAAATTACCGTTTTGCCCCTGTGTCCAGAATTGGACTTAAGGACAGGCAATCCTAGCTAATTTGACTATTCTGAGAACGTTGGTACTATTTATTTCAGCATCCGGAGACTTCTACATATGTTGACTGATTGTGGCTCGTGAGTGGTATAGTGTTATTGGTTTCTCCAGCTAAGGACCTCAGGCAAGTGCACTTTCTGATTGCTTTCCGATTCATGGTAGTCTTTTCATTTCATGTCTATACATATATCTTGCTGCTTGTTGACACGCTCGTCACACGGAGTTGTCGCGAGGAAAAATATCTTAGTAAACATGTGAACTACCCAGAACTATCCCATGAGTCTATTCGTGAATAATAGCAGCTGCACACGACACGTGCAGGGTGCCGGATTTACCCCCTAGTCATTCACATGACGAAACAGATATTTTACACCACCTAGATAGATGTCTTTTATTAGTTTTTCCTTGTTTATTTCTCTATCGTGCTATGACATCAGTTATCTTCCAGTTTTTATTTCTCATATGCTATTTTCATGTCTTGTCAATTCTATTGTGTTTTGCACTGCCGTCAGTTTGTGTGCTTGTTCCAATCCTGACTGGATAACCAATATTTTACAGGTTTAGCCGCGATCATTCTTAGCACTGGGAGACTTGGGTATGCTGAAGACAACCTAGAAATAGAAAAACAGTTGTACTCATTTTCATTAATTATAAATCTTGTATTTCCTTTAAATTTTAAATGATGTAAATGTTGTAATAAATTTAGTATTGTGAATGAGCAGCAAATGTGATTCTCTTGAGCATTTATTTCTTGCGGGCTTGACAACGTTCTACCGCCGACTCTGCGGCATAGGCTGGCTTGGACACGTCTCGTATCCGAAAAGCGGGTGCAGGTCGTGATAGGAGGTACGGTCCTGATTCCTGGTATTCCCGATCCTGTCCATGCGTCAAAGGTTTGTTCTTATTGCATTATCACTGTAGACTGGTTAGGCACCTGATTGCATATATATTTCTTCTTTATATTAAATATCACAGTTATTATGGCATGGTGCTTTCTTGTATCTTGTTACGTCCCTCTGAGGACCTGGTTATCTCTCCAGGATTAGACGACTTCCCACAGGAGTACGGAGCAGCTCTGGATCCAGCTTACATTGCTACCGAGTCAGTTCCTACTGGTTTCTAGTCTATTCTTGGTTGGAGACATTAGTGGACATTATTTTTACATCTCTTTTCTTTCTATTCTGCGAAGGTTGGACTCCGATCTTATGAGACTATTTTCATAGCTGTTTGGAGTGAGCATGTTCACCCGGCTATCTTTTTATACTCTTATTATTTATTTGGACTCTGTTATCTTCTGTGTTGAGCTGTGATGAGATTAGATATGTTATTCTGGCCTGTGATTATTTTTTTTACAGCTTATGTCAATATACGAGGATTCCATATTTGGAGTATTCTTCGTATATGCGCAGCTGGCATGTTCACGTACGTGGTCCTATGTATTCTGGGACTGGGGCGTTACACTAGCCCTAGCAGCCCCATCCAAACCCTAACCCTAACCCTAGCCGTCTTTCCAAAAAAAACGGCGTATTTCGAAGAGAGACGGCTGTCAAATACTTTATTTGCACCAACTATGTTCCTAGATTACGCCGTTTGGAACTAACAAATACTTTATTTGTTATTCCTTCTTCACATCGGGATCTCTACAGAGATTGCTCATGTCTTCTCTGGTAACCTGACGTGTTTACTTTATATGCGCGCGCCAGTCTGGCCAAGTTAGTAGCACATTCGTAAAGTCTGTGACGTCGAAGTAAACGACGAAGACGACGAAGTTGGGTAAGTTGCAGACTTCGACGTCGAAGTAAACGACGAAGTTGGGGCCGTGACGTCGAAGTAAACGACGAAGTTGGGGTCGTTGCCTGTAGGAACGTAAAAAGTGCTTCTCAGAAGGAGTTAGAATGACAGATCATTTTACTCAAAGTTGATTCCCTTTACGCCACAGAGAGGCTAATCACTTTACGCCTGTGCAAGCTGATCATTTTACGCTTGGGTCCAAACTGATGGCTCTTTACGCCGATGACAAGCCAACTACTCCTTTTACGCTAGGACAAGGCTGTCCAGTCTCGCATTTAATGCAGAATCTGACATGGGGATATTAATGATGGCATTTACCACAAAATCCAAAGGAATTTGTCTCTTACAACGACCTTTGTTGTCGTTTATGTGGATCGAGCTACTTTACGCTCACTATTTGGTTTCTTTTACGCACGGAGTTTTACACGAGTTTTTACGCTCATAAAACGATGTGTGCGTAAAGTCTATTTGAGCTAGTTTTACGTTCAAGGTTATTCAATAACCACTTTACGCGGGAAACCTATGACAGAGCTATTTTACGCTCATCTTACTGCTTTACGCTCAGAGGATATTGAGGCTATTTTTATGCCCTATTCTTTCTGGCCAGTTTGGAACGTGGTTTGCCTACATGGCCTTCATGCCACATATTTCGAAGAACGTGGGTACGTGTATCATATTCTCACTGAAATAATGGGATGCGTGTCAACGTATGCAGAGGGTGACTCTGATCATGGGTGGCAGTTGTTAGCGTAAAGGCAGATTTTTATGCTTTTTACGCATAGAAGCCACAGTCTATAAATAGACTGATTTTTCTCATACTAAAGGACGACATGAGAGATATACATACACACACAGAGACGAGGAGAGAATACAGAAAGATCAGAGCCCAGAGACTTTGAATTTCGAGGAGCATTCATCTTCAACTTTTCTTCAGGAACAGAGTGAAGCTAAGCAGGAAAGCATTTGATCTCGCCATTAGTGCCCAAGTGTTGTCGATACATTTTTGGTGCCTTAGTTCTTCCAGTTGTTCACTTTCCAACAATGATCTTCATCATCATTGTATAGTCCAAGGAACAAAGTGATCATTTACAAGATCAGACTTCTATAGCAATACTCCCCAGAATCAAATTTGTACTCTTTTGTACTTTTTCTCATTTTTCTTCCAAAAGCTTTCAAGGCAATTTTGTTAAGGAAAACAAAATTGCGACTCTGCTGGAGACGACCTTCTCCTCTGACGAGGAGGCGATTTCTCAATACGATGATGTGTCGATTGGATCGACAAAGAAGACTCTGGTTGTACACTTCGACCAGACTGCTTATGAAGAAATGCTCCGAACTGGAGGTGGTTCTCGCTACTCCAATTTTCAAAAGTCTCGCAAAGCACGAAAAGTTTGGATTCCCAAATCCAAAATGGCTTTGAATCTCTATATGGCTGCTGACAGCAAGGGAATTATTCCCTCTCCTGAAGTAAAGGCTCCTATCTGTGATGAGGCGGTCTCTACTCCAGTGATACGCCATGAGCGGAAAGACATGTCTCCCGTTTGTAACATGGCAGACATACGTTCCAGGCGTAAAAACCAGGTTATACGCTCTACGCGTAAAAATCAGGTTTCTCTCCCTGAGTGTGAAAATATGTCTCCCGTCTGTGATGTGGTAGACCCACAAAACTTACGCTCCATGCGTAAAGGAAAATCTCCCGTCTGTGACGTGGTAGATAAACAAGTTTTATGCTCCACGCGTAAAGGTAAATCTCCTGTCTGTGACAGTGTAGATGCTATTCATGATGATGTTTTTATATCTAAAATGAATTTTCCTAAACGCATACAGCGTAAAAATGTGGTTGGACAACAGCCTTGTTATACTGCTTTACGCAAGGTTCCAAACCTACAAATTATACGCAATGTAAAATGGAGTTCTTCGTGCTAAAAAATCGCAAGATTTACGCACACAACTCCAAATGCGTAAAAATGTACAATTTGGTTCTGCGAATGCAGCCAGTAATCTTCTTTACACACAGGGGACTAAACGTTTTTCTACCCCAAATGTAATAAAGAAGACTACTATTTCCTCTCCTTCTGATTTACGCAAATTGCTGATGCAAAAGCGTAAAAATAGACAATCTCCTGTGACATTTTCTCAAAGAAATCATCATAGTGAGTGTCACCAGGTTGTAATCAACTGTTGCTGCTCAATTGCAAAACGGTCAGTTTTTGATCGATTGAGTATTAATCCGTCTCTACAACAAGTTGATGAGTTGCCATATGCATCGGTCAACATGGCATCTCACACTAACAGAGGACGACGTCCTAGACGGAACACATCTCAAACTCCAGGTCAACAAAAATTCAACAGACTTCTTGATTCCTTTGAAGGGGTATATCAGAATACTCGGTCAAGAAGACAGAGATAGTTACAGACTTCTGATTCAGAAGCTGGGGGTACTCAATCCTTTGAGTCTGAGACCGATAGTGTTGATTCGTATCTCTAAACCAATCCTTCTGTATCTTCAAGAGAGGTTGAATCCTACACTATTGGAGATGAACCGGAGACGTCATCTGCTAACACAGAACAACGTCTCACTGCAGTTGAGCAATCATTGAAGGATATGCTCACCATGATGCAGAATATGCATCAGATTATGACTCAACAGACTACTCAATCGACAGTGGTTACACCAGTGCAAGATAGTCAGGGGGTTGATATACCTTTGAATACTCAGGAACCGGTGGTGAACCAAAATTCTGCATCTCCAGACCCCATCATTCCAGAGGATGTATCACCTCCAGTCGGAGTTACGGTACTCCCAACGACTACTCAATCAAATATGCTTCTTCAAACTGGTGAAGCTATTCAAGCAGTGCATGAGCTCAAAACACAGTTTGAAGTTTTAAAGCACAAGGATCAGCTGCAGAGGTTAGGGATTAAGCAACCTTATCCTTCTCATTGGAATGATGTACCCTTCCCACCAAAATTTAAGCCACAATCAATGGTGTTGTTTGATGGAAGGGCTTCTCCCAGTCAGTATATCAATTACTTTGATATTATGACTGTACATCTGCAGAAAAATGATGCTCTTCTCACTAGAGTATTCATTGCATGCTTGACGGGTTCAGCTTACGATTGGTATCGTAGTTTACCCGACAACTACATTTCGTCTTTTGACGAATTCAGAGCAATGTTTCTTTCTCGATTCTATGAGGGAGGAGTGGACATGAACATGTCCTCCTTAATAGAGATCAAGCAGAAGGAGAAAGAAGATACTCGGACGTTTATTGAACGTTTCCGACAAGCTACTCTGAACATGCCCCCTGGTATGCCAGATTCAGCATTGATCGATACATGCAAGATGAATCTGCGACCATCTATTACTGTCTTCACAGGTTCCTAATTCACAGATTGGGCCTCATTCATTATAGCAGCAGTTTCTGTCGAGACCAATGACAGATTGGCTCGTGAACATGGGATGATCTTCGCCTCAGAAGATAGAGGAAAGAAAGGAAATCCTGGTATTTCTGGCAATCGTAATATCAAAGGAAAGGATACCCTTATGGTTAATCTTTCCAAGAATAAAGTGATGCCGAATAATCAAGAAGCCTCTAGGCCAAAAGAAGAATATTCTTTCGATGAGAGCGATATCCCGAGGATATTCCAGTGTCTGGTGAAAAGTGGCAAACTCCATATTCCAGAGCCAAAAAGACCTAATGAGGTGGATTTGACTGATAATCCCAAATATTATATCTATCATAGATACGTGAATCATCCTACAAGGGATTGTTATGTCCTTAAGAGGAAAATTCAAGAGCTGATTAATGTTAATGCCATCGCTTTAACTAACGATGAGCATACAGTCACGACCAACATGGTCTCTCTTCAATTTGGAGACTTTTCTCCTCAACAAGTTTCAGATGGGATTGTTCCAATTTCAAAGGCGACGATGAAAATCGTGAATATTCCGCCTGCCGGAGAAGAAAACAAAGGATTGCTGCCTCTCACCTTAAAGAATGGTGAAATTATGTGGGTACATCCTGACTTAGTACCTAAAATGGAAAATGAAGATAAAACTTCAAAATCCAAGACAGGTAAGAAAGTTAGAACCTGCAACATGGTTTCTTACGTTATTCCAGATTCTGATGACTTGGATGATGGTCCATCAGTGATTAATCCGAAGCTTGGTGATCAGATTGTAAATGATGTAAATATTGATCATTCTGTACCCTTTGATATCAATGAAAATTTCCTTTTCGAGTATATAGCGGACAAGTTCATCGAAAGAATGACTTTATCGTCAGACAATCAAATTCATGACATAAGTACAGAAGATACCTTGTACACTGACTATAAGGAGAACTCCTTTCCTCCTCATGTCGACTTGGCGGCTTCTTATGATGACCAGTCTGAGCGAATATTTTCAGTCAACATGGTTCAAATGGATGATGAATCTGAACCATTTGAGAATGATCCCTGGGCTCAACAAATGGACACTCAATGGGAACTACGTTTTGAACAGCGACAGCCACCTACAGAGGATGAGGTTGTTCAGATTGATGTTGGGGATGGAACTACGTCTAAACCAATATTCATCAGTAAAAACCTTTCCGAAGATGAAAAGGAAGAGTTGATAAAATTGATTAAAGAATATATTGATATCTTTGTATGGAGCTATAAGAATATGATAGGTCTAGATCCCAAAGTTGCTACTCATAAGCTCAATATTCTTCCTAATATCAAACCTGTAAAACAACAGAAAAGGCATTTCAGACCAGATATGATGGATGCTATTGAGGCATAAGTCAAAAAGTTGATTACATGTGGCTTTGTTCGTGAAGAGCAACACCCGGATTGGGTTGCCAATATTGTTCCTGTTATGAAGAAGAATAGAAAAGTCCGAGTTTGTATAGATTATCGAGATCTTAATACGGCTTATCCTAAAGACGAATTCCCACTTCCAATTACTGATGTCATGATAGACAATACATGCGGGTTTGAACGCATGTCTTTCATGGACGGATTCTCAGGATACAATCAGATCAAGATGCATCCCGAAGATGAAAAGCATACTTCTTTTCGAACGCCCCTTGGGGTTTACTGCTATACGGTTATGCCGTTTGGTCTTAAAAATATAGGAGCTACGTACCAACGGACAATGGACAATATCTTTCAAGAACATCTACGGAAGACAGTTGAGTGTTATGTAGATGACATTGCTGTTAAGAGTCGATCCAAAGATGATCACATTCAAGATTTGAAGACAGTATTTGAGCTAATGCGCCAACATCAACTGAAAATGAATCCCACTAAGTCCTTCTTAGGGGTTTCTAGTGGCAAGTTTTTAGGATTTGTCATTACTTCTCAAGGCATCCATGTTGATCCTGACAAGGTTAAAGCAATCCTTGAAATGCGCCCCCCGTAATCTGAAAGAACTTCGTGGCTTTCAGGGTCGCATCGCTTACATTAGGAGATTTATATCTAATCTCTCCGGAAGATGTCAATATTTCTCCCGTCTATTAAAAAAGGGTGCATCATTTGTCTGGGATGAAGCGTGTCAGAAGACCTTCAATGATATCAAGCAATACCTTACAAATCTACCCGTTCTGGTACCTCCAGTGCTAGGAAGACCATTTTTGCTATATGTTCGAGCCTTGGATCATTCACTTGGTGCTCTTCTTGCACATAAAAGTGATATGGGTCATGAACAAGCAATTTATTATCTTAGTCGAATGATGATCGGAAGTGAACACAGGTATACTCCTGTAGAAAAGGAATGTCTAGCATTGGTTTTTGCTGTTCAAAAGACAAGACATTATGTGACAGGACAGACTATTCATGTTATCTCCAGAATAAATCCCCTTCGGATTCTGATGAGAAAACCAAGCATTCTTAATTCCAGGTTAGCTACTTGGGCAATGTTGCTCACTTCTTATGATATGGTCTATGTACCTCAAAAATCAGTGAAAGGTCAAGCATTAGCTGATTTTTTAGCGGCTCACCCTATACCTGAAACATCGAAGTTATATGAAGACATTCCAGATGAAGTCGCAGACTGTAACATGACTGTAAAAAATGATATCTGGCAATTGTATTTTGATGGTGCATCACGGGTAGGACCCAAAGGCAATATTGTCTCTGGGGTAGGAATCGTTTTGATTTCTTGTGACAAAATGGTCATATATCGTGCCTATTCTCTCAATGAGCCATGCTCTAACAATGTAGCAGAATATAATGCTTTACTGATTGGTCTTCAAGTAGCAAAACAATTGGATATTGAGCACCTGGAAGCTTATGGAGATTCTCAACTAATTGTCAATCAAGTTAGAGGAACTTATGAAGTCAGAAATCCTGATCTCATCCCTTATCATCAAGTGGTAATCGAGTTGGTCCTTTCATTTAAAGGATTCTTCATTGAGTTTGTACCACGTTCTCAGAATGTGGAGGCTGATGCTCTTACTGGTCTAGCTGCAGATTTGGCTGTCCCCATTCGAAGACAAAATATAATTACTTTGTTGGACCGAGACTTATTCTGTGTTAAGAATAATTTGCATATTGAACAAAGTTATACTACAGAATTAAGTTCTCAGCAGAGGGATTGGAGAAGTCCATTCATTGATTATGCGGTTCATGGGATCCTACCTGAAGATCCAAAGGAAGCTGCATCAATTAAGAGACGATCATTTCGATTCTATTATGATTCATCTCTACACATGCTGTATCGTCGTTCATATGATGGACTCTTATTGCGTTGTCTCTCAGAGAGTGAAGCCAAACAAATACTCAGAGAAGCTCATGATGGTGTTTATGGTGCTCATCAACGAGGTCCAAAATTACAAGATCGCATTCGAAGAATGGGGTATTATTGGCCATCTATGATAGCAGATGCTGTAGACTATGCTAGATGATGTAAAGCGTGTCAGATTCATGCTGATTTTATTCATCAACCATCTGAATTCCTACATCCTACAGCAGCCTCCTGGCCTTTCGAAGCTTGGGGTATGGATGTCATTGGTCCCATTAACCCTCCATCTGTTAAAGGACATCGGTTCATATTGGCTATAACTGATTACTTTTCCAAGTGGGTAGAAGCAGTTCCCCTTGCTGAAGTGAAGACATCCAATGTGATCAGCTTCATCAAGCATCATGTCATCTATCGCTTCAGAATTTCTCGACGAATAATTCATGATAATGGACCACAATTTGCCAGCCAGGCATTTTATCGGTTCTGTGATAAGAATCGAATTCAGAATCTGGCTTCTACGGCTTATAATCCTGCTGCTAATGGTTTAGCCGAAGCTTTCAACAAGATGATTATCAAGCTTCTCAAAAGTTTGTCTCTTCTAATAAGCGTGATTGGAATGAGAAACTTGGAGAATATTTATGGGCTTATCGAACTACAGTCCGAACTCCTACTGGATTTATACCATTTTTATTGGTTTATGGATGTGAGGCTGTCCTTCCATTGGAAATCCAAATCCCTTCTCTATGAATAACCATTGCCAATGAGCTGACTATAGAGAATAATGATCGCTTACGACTCCAAGAACTTGAGGGATTGGATGAGAAGCGTCTCCAAGCACAACAACATATCGAACTATATCAGGCCCGTATATCTCGAACTTTTAATCGTAAAGTCAGAGAGAGGGTATTCAAGGTTGGTGAATTGGTATTAACCGTTCGGAGACCGATGGTCATGACTCATAAAAGCAAAGGAAAATTCCAAGCAAAGTGGGAAGGTCCTTATGTAATTGAGACCGTGTTTTCTAATGGCGCCTATCGATTATCAAAGCCCAATGGAGATCTACTTATGATGTCCATCAATGGCAAATTTCTTAAAAAGTACTATGTATAAAGGAAAATGACAAATGAAAATATATCTTTTATTTCATTTTGTTCAGAATAAAAGGTCAATGACTAAGGTCATTGCATTCCTTATTAAATACATAGTCAGATAATGCATCAAAAGCATTATTGCCTGAGGTCATGAAAAACTTGCAGACAGCCAATCTCAGTGTCACGCCCCAGAACCAGAATACTGGAGAGCGGGGGAATGACTTAGACAGCTACATATTACGGGTAGAAGGATACCGTATAATACGATCAATGCTGTCTAACCTGACGAGGGGGTGCATACTACATGAAAGTCTTACTATGGTCACTTCACATCTATTGTCTCAATCAGTCAAACAAGAAACAGTAATAGAGAACATGTAAGATAAAGTAGTAAGGCGTCCCAAACGCTTAAGTCAAAATGTTCTTGATATCTGGCTTTACAAAATATAGCCAGATGATATATCAATATGTACACAATTGTTATCAGCTGCAGCCTGACTTAATTACAATCATACAGAAAGTAAGTACAAGATAATCCGACTAACATGTCGGTACCAAATGGCTAAGTATAAGATAAATAACAAAACGAGTGGTGAAGTAAGGAACCCACTCGAGTCCTCCGGCGACCATTGCCCTAGTATTGACCATCTTGGAGGTGGAAGTAGGCTGAATCCTCGGGAACCGGCTCTAAATCTGGCCATGCAAAACCAGAGAGGTTAGACCTCTAATAGCAAGTACCACAAGGGAGCACGATATGAGAACTAAAACCAGTCTGAGAAATATGATAAGTAAACCTCTGCTTGCCACTAGGATTCACATAACATCATGACACTCCGAACCGACCTCCCAACCAAACAAGGACAGAAGTTGGCTCGTCATGCCCGGATATTCTGATCATCTTAGATGGTGAACAGAGTAGGTACAGTACACAAACAAATTATTTTAATCGGCCATTCAACTACTACGGCTTGCTACTGTCAGTCCCAAGTTATCCTGGAATTATGCAATAAAGATTCCTCAGTTCTTACTATGCGCGAGCAAGGCTAGTCTATCCAGTCAATCAATCGGCCCATGCATAAATTAGACGAGTCCTAGCAGGACGCCCGTCATCAATATACAATATACAATAATAATATAAGCAGATACCGCTCCATGCCCGTGTGGCAGGTTTACAGTATCTGTGGGAACCAGCCGGCCTGTCGGGCACTACTAGTCCCAAGAGGGCTGCCATGTAAGAACTTGGAAATCCATTCTCTCCATGCCATCATTATTTTATTTGACTTAATAGTCTCTATGTTGATTGAAGTTCCATGCCGTGGATCATGGTCATTCAGAATGAGTACTTCCGTACAAAGTACGATATGCCCAACTCTACAACGATACCCGTGCGGTTAGGTTGTAGGTTTTACATAGCATAATGCAACAATCAAAACTAATCACGGGGTAATCATGCATTGACCATAAAGTGCACATGCTGCTTTTGTAAAGACATAAATAAATAAATTAATTGAAGCCTGCACATGCCTGTATGTCAATGTTCGGGATCGGCTAGTCGATTACAATAGTCCATAACATGAACGTGTCTCATTCATTTAATTCAATAAGACGACTAGCAAGTCTCTTGGTTCCAACTAGGAACGCATGATCAATTAAGTCAAGATAGCCATTATTAGCTATGGTGACAAGGCATGAAAGTCAATTAGTATTAACCGGGGTCGGGTCGATAACTTCCCAGGGTTAAGTTCTAGTCTTACTGGGTATCCATAACCCAATTTAAGACACAGGGCACGTTCTACACAACCATAGGTATTAAGAACATTAACATGCTAAGATTATCGAGTTTATGCAAAAAAACGTAAGGATATAATAGGAGAGTTATCATGCCACTATTAAATGAATAGATTATAGAGTAATAGAACACTAAGATTAGTCTCTGCCCAAGTCACGCTAAGTTCAATATGAAGGAGTGGGCGTAATAAGTGATCCACGCTGGCACGCACAGCGTGAGCGTGAGCAATAATTCACGCTGGCTCGCATAGCGTGAGCGTGACTAATAAATTCACGCACGCTGGCACAAGTGAGCGTGACTAAAAATACACGCTCGCACAAGTGAGCATGACTAATAAATTCACGCACGCTGGCACAAGTGAGCGTGACTAAAAATACACGCCCGCACAAGTGAGCGTGACTAATAAATTCACGCACGCTGGCACAAGTGAGCGTGACTAAAAATACACGCTCGCACAAGTGAGCGTGACTAATAAATTCACGCACGCTGGCACAAGTGAGCGTGACTAAAAATACACGCTCGCACAAGTGAGCGTGACTAATAAGTTCACACACGCTGGCACAAGTGAGCGTGCGCAAGAGATCTATGTACGCTTCAAGTCTGCGTGTGCAAAAGGCATGCTGCCAACAGGCAGCGTGCTCAAAAGATACACTTCCAACAGGGAGCGTACCCAAGTCTGCGTACGCTGCGCTAAGGTGCACGCGCAGCCCAGTGGCGTAAGCTAAAAAGCTCGTACACTGCTCACTGTCTTCTCCAAACAGCAAGAACTCCCATGAATAATCGAAAATACAACAACTCAGATCTATGAAAAATGAGCCACAGAAATAAAAAATGCTAAGTTCTAAACTCTCTTAGGATCTCAAGAAGAAGACAAATGAACCATAAAATATGGGTTCTCATGTGGAGCAAGATGTACTTGCCTACGGTGGTAGGTGGAGAGAGTGCTGTGGAAGAAGAAGAAGTAATGGAGAAGAAGAAGTAATGAAGAGAGAGAAGGAGATGGGAGCTTTAAATATGGAAGGGGTGGTGGTAGGTGGGGGTCCAATGGGTTCATGCTCCATTCCAAACGGTTGGGCTGAACCACCAATAAGCCTAGCCAAGCCGAACCTAACATAAGACTAAAGCAGAGAATAAAAAGCAGGAAATAAATTACAGATAATTAATTAACATGAATTAAAGGAATTTAACTATAGGGTAGTACATGATAATTATTAAATAAAATGCATACGAGTAATACATGTATAAAAATACATATTCTGGGAATGAGGAGTGACACTCAGTGCTTCTTTTTCAGGAGTTTTCCCTGGCTCTGTTAAGAAAGAAAGGATATCTCGTGGTGGCTTGGGCGTGGAAGAGCTCTCGCCTACTTCGTCTGGGCCTAATACAATTTGCTCAAGGAGGTGTGTCTCAATGGCGTCCTCAACCTTCTTGGAGACTTCATTCTTTTGCTGCATATCCTTGGAAGACATTTCCAATAGAGGAGTGAAAATAAGAATGAAAAGTTACAACGAGTTTTCTGTCTATTTATAGGGGAAATCCATAAATGAACCGGTCTGGAAAGTTGAAACGACCTTTCATTTCCGAAAAGGCATGTCCGTTTATCAGGTTCATCCAGTTAATCATGGAATTGAATCAATATGTTCTTTCCCCAAAAGTTATGTTGGTTCATCCGTCCATTGATGTGGACTTATATGCTCATGACATCTGCCTCCTTGTTCTCCATCGGTCTCCTTATTCCAAAGCTACCAATGTTTGGTTAAGCTAATTTCCTGTTTCCTTGGGAAGGGATTTTAAATCTTCTATCTTATCAAATCGATTAAGAAGTGGGGTTCATTATTTATCATGTTTTCGTGACCTCTGAATAAATATTAAACCTATTTACTTTGCTTATCTATCATTTTCATTTTTGACCTCTGCATAGATATGAATCTAATTTTCTTTTGAGTTTTTACATACTGTCATGTCCATACTACCTCTGATAGTATTGTATACTCTAAAAACAGAAAATAAGATTTCTATTTATCTATCATGCCCACATTACATCCAGATAGATACAAACTTATTGAGCATAGAAGATTTATCATTTCTATTCTCATATCATCATAAAAGTCTATTACATTTCTTAGACTTTCTTACAAATCATAATGGAAATCTATTACATCTAGGATTTTCATTCTACATACAATGACAACCTAATGGAGATTTCTTCTTCGGATCTTCTTTAGATTCGTTGTTGGTGTCAATTCCTCGCTGTCTGAGCCCCAGTGGCAACCAGAGCAATAGGAATCAAACTCTGGTCTTCTCTCTCAGACGAGAGGAGAACCCCAGAGGACGGCAGCCCGAAGACGCGTTGCTGCCAATACAACTCATGGAGGAGTGGTGGCCTCTCAAAGGAGATAGAAACGTACCCAGCATTGGGATACGATTCCTAGTTCTGCCGTAAAAGGAACTCTACTACCCAATCTCTTGGGTTAGAGTTGACTCCACCATCCAACTCTCCGTGTATAAAGGCTCTTCCTACCAACAGAGGAAGACCCTTCTATCTCACAAACAGTTCTGAGTTGTTTGATTTGCGCATCAAAAGCGCATGAGCTCCCTGATGTTAGTGTCAGAAGAACGCTCCTCACAGCGTCAAGATCGCCAATACTGGTTCTGGAAAAGTTTCTCAGCCAAACTTCTGCAGAAAACAACAAAGAGAAAGTGTTTCAATACAGAAGTATAATTGGACGCATATTTAGCACTAACTAAAAACAGATGCTTATGCGTCTTGTTTTATCTTCAACGGACTACAAGGCATTTTTTACGCCAAAGTCTCAGGAATATCACTATTTAGCAAGGTTGTTACGCCAGTGCTTCAGCAAGGCTTTTACGCTAGTGTTTCAGCAAGGCTTTTACGCCTGTGCTTCAATAAGGCAGCGATTTTACATCAGTGTCTCGGATGTATCTCTATTTAACAAGGCTTCTACGCCATTATTTCATATGCATTTCAGTAGCAGTTTTTTTTACGCCCGTCAAGAATTTACGCTCATGAGCAGCTGTTTTCAAACAAAATTTTTTTTTCAAAAGCAGATGATTGCTTACAAGCGGATGAGTCGAATGGATTGGTTCTAATAGTGGTTGAATCTACGTCTGGTGACTGGACGTACAGAGGAACACTATCGAAAAGTATCACCATTTTCACTTGTTGAAGAACGACATTGCAGAAAGCTATCTTCAGAATGAGAATATATAGAACTTTCTCGGCTATTTATAGAGACTGAAGAAACGGTGGTATGAGTCTATTTTGGGAAAAGGTCCTATTAAAAAGCTCTCGTAACCACAAGACAGATGCCACGTGTTGGTTTGTTTCTTGGAAATTAACAAACCATAGAAACAGTCAAAAGTAGTATTTAAATAAATCATGTGCATCAACAGATAAGATCAACATCAAAGATTTTATTTATAAGAAGGATGGGAGCGGACCACTACATATAAAAGAGTCACAATACATGGAATATTATCCTTCTCTTTCATTGGGTTGACGAAGGGAGGCACCCAATTCACGCATATTGCGAATCCCAGAGTGACGTATCAGACGAAGGAACGCTTCTGCGTCGCCCGGTCCCTCCTATACAGTTGAAGGACCACCATCAATACGACTGAAGACCGCTGGAGTCAGTCCAAAGCACTCGAGAAGATTTTGTGCTCGCTCGTTCTCTATCTCGAGGTTAAGCCTGGCGATTGAAGCCCTCTCCACGATTGGTTCTTTCTTTGGCGCCTTATCAACTATGAAGATGAATGGCAAGAATGAAGAATTTCTCTTCATTTATACAGACAAACCAACTCTTCATATTCTTCATGGGAAGTTGATTGACATGAATGTGACTCGGGGAAAGGAAGAGGCGTTTGAACGTTCTCAAGAAGAAAATTCATTATGACGGTTAAAACTAAGCTTTTTGCCTATCTCAGAACTTGTTAAAACACAATGATCATTTGGTTTATTTATTGATTGATTACGACTGGCAGCTTTTTGTGTTATTTTTGAGTTTTAGCCGTATTAAACCTCACCCCTCACTAGTGTAAAGACCCTAGAAAATTAGTTAACATAGTGTGTCACCTACATTGGTCTCCTATGCTAAAATCATCATTTTGGCTAGGAGCCCAGTCACAAGTCGTGTTTCACTAATTAGTGTCCTAGTGTTTTAGCTTAGTATCAAAACTAAGTTATTGTATTTTATTTCTACAGTGACGAGTTACCGGACATCCATAGCACTTTTATCGCAGCTTGTTTTGTTTTGAACTTTACATATTGTTACATGAATGAACTGCTAATCCAACCATGTTAAATGCTGATCCTTGGGGTAGCAAGTTAAAATATCACATGATGTATTATTTCCAGTACCTACCATGCTTAGAACAGTGTTATACCTCTCACATAATTAGACTCTGGGTTATGGGGAAACTGATAGCAGAGTACGTGATCATACCCACTTATATGTACCGAGCAAAGTTTCATTCTACATGTTACCTCGCCGTAGGCCTTTATCTCAAAGTTGTATTTGTGCGTATGTACATCTATCGCCTTTACACTTGTACGGAAGTACATTTTATTATGTGCCCCAGCACATTGTACACCTATTGACCGATCATGTACCTGCTACAGTTTTAACATTACATATACATCTGTCTCTATGACTTATATGTCCTTGCCATGATAGACTATTGTGATGCCATGTTTCCAGCTATTCCTCTTATGTTCATTTCCATGTTTTCATATGCTAGTTTGTTAGATTTAGTACTTGCTCCCGTCCTGACAGGATAACGTTGTAGGTGTCCTTACTGAGGAGGAGTTACTCTGTGACTCATATTATGGAGATACTGCCGAGGACCCGGCTTTGCCTTACGAGGATGTTCCTGCGGGGAAGCTCGTCTAGTTTCCTTAGCTGTTCGGGATATTTAGTGTAGTCATGTATTAGGCTACATATTTTGTAACTGGACATGTATCCAGTTTTACATTTCAGATCACTTGTACTCGGACTTATTTCTATACGAGTCAACTTTTGTGTTTAGAGCATTTACGACTTTTACTCATTTATAGAACTGTTAGCACATTTAGTCTTATCCTGTTGTCTTTAGAACAGCTTACTACGTTTTATCTCAAACGTAAGCTGGACATGACTCGGCCCGGCCCAACAATTTGGGTAGCGGGTCGTGACATAGTCCAATACAAATAGTCTAATACAAAAACAACCCAATAAAAATAGTCCAATACAAATAAGTACTAATAGCTAATGAGAACCACGCTGCTCACGCAAACGCTCAGTGATACGTTCACGCAACCACCTCGAAAAAGCAAGATTTTTGGCGCGAGGAGAGATGTCGTCCCTTGCCAGGACTGCATGAAGAGAACTCTCGATCTCACTAGCTACCGGTGCTTGATGAATAGAACTCCCGGTCTCACTAGCAACCGGTGCCACTTCCTCCTCAACTGTAGGAGGAGCCACCTCAGCATTCACTGTTTTCTTCAAACGACGTGCCGCTCCTCGGGTCATGGGTGCCATCTGGTAAGTATATGTAACAGAATGTAAAAGAATGTAACAGCTCAAAATACAGTTGGTACTAACCTCAATAGAACAAACACTCTCACAGCTCAAAATACTAACACATGCTCACGCCTTACTCTTGTGACACTCCCTTTCAAATGCAAACACACACCTATATGTTCCCTTACACATGTTGCCATGTTACCTTTAAAAATAGGAAACCCTTGTTGTCTATAATAAGACACAATTCACCAAAGGAATCAGTGAGCTAACATGAAGCCTATTCTAATTAAGCAATCCTGCAGTAAACACAAACTAGAACATGTGGGGATCATTATAACTTATCAAAAGGAATCAGTTCAATTCAGTTCAAGGAAGAACAGCTAACCAAATTCCTGAGTTTTTATCAAACCTATTTAAATCGAACCCCATGTCCAATATCCTATTTTCAAATCACAAGCCTAATCAGAAATGAAAAAAATGAATTAACAGGTACTAACACATGTGTTACAACCAATGATAACTGAACAATAATTAGAAATCAAAAAAATTTGGAATTGAAGTTCAGGGGACAATCAAAACTGATTCATGAGTATCAGTCAACCCATTGAAACCAACTCGAGTCCAAATTCCATTCCCATATCATAAAACTTAATTTAATAAGTAAAGATCAATCTATCATAGGCTAATACACATGAAGGAGTAATATTGGTACTTAAAACATTAGTTAGAATCAGATTAACAGGATTGACATAGGAAAAACTTGAAACGTATCACACTACCAGAATAAGTCATTTTAGCGACGCCTAAAGACGTCGCTAAAACAACAAATTACGTCGCTAAAAATATTTAGCGACGTAATTACCGATGTTTATTGCTGGTCGTGGAAATGTAAGTCGCTGATCTTCTAAACGTCGCTAAACGTCGCAATTACCGACGTTCACCGACGTTTTTTTACGTCGGTATAATGCCGACGTCTACCGTCGTGTCGTCGCTCTTTGCGACGAAATATTTTGTGTCGCTACGAGTCGGTAAATTTACCGACAAATTACCGTCGATTCGTCGGTGATTTAGTGACATGTACAAAGTCGCTAAACGTCGATAAATCCTGGTTATTCCTGGGGATATTTACCGACGTCTACCGACGTTTACCGACATATATAGACGTCGCTAAAAGTCGGTAAACTGGATAATATTAACTATCTACCGACGTTTACCGACGAATAATTACGTCGGAGGACGTCGGTAAACGTCGCTAAATCTGCAAAAAAAATATAAAAAATACAGAATGTCCATTTCTTCCTGCAGTTTAAAAATAAAATACAGAATATCCATTTCTCACTGTATACAGGTTTCAGTCCCTATAACCAAGTATACAACAATCATACAATGTCCAGTTCTCAGAATGGCTCAAAGCACAACCCAAAATTCACACAATGTCCAAGTCTACAACAATCATTCTAGCAATGTCCAAATCTGTATCGTAAGACAAACTAAACATAATCAGTTCTATTTCACATGCTTAATTACCAAGTATGGGAACAAATGGCTCAGAACACAACCCAAAATTCATTCTAGCATACATTAGTGTGAATCATCTATGTTCTGTACATATGGTGTAGTATATGTTCTTATCGTATCTAGTATCTGAAGGATTTAACAGAATCAAGATGAACTCACATAATGTAATACTAAGACATCATCTACTACTATATAAGATATAGTGATAGGTGGTTGTATCATCATTGCCGAAGGATGAGGGTCGGAGGACGTCGGTAAACGTCGCTAAATCTGCAAAAAAATAAAAAAATACAGAATGTCCATTTCTCCCTGCAGTTTAAAAAGATAACCATTTCTCACTATAGAATAGGATCCAAACAATCACAAAATGTCCATTTCTCGCTGTACACAGGTTTCAGTCCCTATAACCAAGTCTACAACAATCACACAAAATATGGGAACGAATGGCTCAGAACACAACCCAAAATTTATTCTAGCATACATTAGTGTGAATCATCTATGTTCTGTACATATGGTGTAGTAAATGTTCTTATCGTATCTAGTATCTGAAGAATGTAACAGAATCAAGATGAACTCACATAATGTAATACTAAGACATCATCTACTACTATATAAAATATAGTGATAGGTTGTCGTATCATCATTGCCGAAGGATGAGGGTCAGAGGACAGTCAACTTTATCTACGGCTACATAGTTTCTGTCTCGCCAGTCGAATGGCTGCAGGGACTATGTCCTGATTACCATGTCGTACCGTAGATTAATACAAATAGAGCTGGAGCCAAAATACAGAAACCAAAATATGATATCCACCTCAAGTGTAGAGTAGGGGGAGAAGAACTTTTCTACCCTCTCCCTCTCTCACGATATCAACGTCATAACTTTTCCACCTCAAATTCTGATCAAGCATCTTCATTCTCCTCTCCTCCACCATGGCTCTGGACCCATCTACTCCTCCCTACTTTCCTTCTTCTTATTTGACTCTCTCAGCCACATATGATATCCAGCTCAAGTGTAGAGTCGGGGGAAAAGAAGTGGGCAGGAAGAGGGAGGGAAGCAGCACAGCCGGCGGCATGACCCGGAGGAAGTACAGAGGTTTTCTTCAACATACGTAGGAGAACTATGAGGATATATCTTTTCACAACATATCACCTTGTCAAAGACCCTTAATGTGACAACCATGTTACCGCGGTGTCGGAAGACTAACATGTCATAATTTTCTAAGCCGTGTGTTTTGACATAATCCTCCAACCGGATTTCAGTTCTATGTAATAATGCAAGATTACCACATAGGAGGAAAGAGTTGGGAGGATTATGTCAAAATACACGGCTTAGAAAATTATGACATGTTAGTCTTCCGACACCGCGGTAACATGGTTGTCACATTAAGGATCTTTGACAAGATGACATGTTGTGAAAAGATATATCCTTATAGTTCTCCTACGAATTTGAAGAAAACATCTGTACTTCCTCCGGGTCATGCCCCCGGCTGTGCTGCTTCCCCCTCCTCTTCTTGCACACTTCTTCTTCCCCGACTCTACACTTGAGCTGGATATCATATGTGGCTGAGAGAGTCAAATAAAAAGAAGGAAAGTAGGGAGGAGCAGATGGGTCCAGAGCCATGGTGGAGGAGAGGAGAAGGAAGATACTTGATCAGAACGGATGGCTCAGAACACAACCCAAAATTCATTATAGCATACATTAGTGTGAATCATCTATGTTCTGTACATATGGTGTAGTATATGTTCTTATCGAATCTAGTATATAGTATCTAAAGAATGTAACAGAATCAAGATGAACTCACATAATGTAATAATAAAACGTCATCTACTACTATATAAGATATAGTGATAGGTTGTCGTATCATCATTGCCGAGGAGGAGCCACTTCCCCCGGCTCTACAGAATCAATGCCATCCAAGGAAGGCAAAACTGAATCAGCATTGTCTTCCGGATCGTCCTCATCAAGGCATAACGGGCTGCTCAGCGTGCCTAGCTTCTTCAACTTCTCGCTGGCTGCAGAGTCGAAATGGGAACGGGTCCTCTTTGCCGTCCCGGAGCTCTGACTCGCACTCGTCGCCTCGCTACCGGTTTTCTCTCCTCCTCTGACGCGGGTCATAAGAAAAGAAATTTCGTACCTCTTCTTTACATAAACATCATTGTCGCCTTGTACTCGAGTCTCCTCGTCTGTGACGCTATCCAACTTCTCGGTGCCTACATTGTCACTCGAATCTCCCCTTCGACTCGTATCGTCCTCTTATTCGCCTGTCTTTTTGCTCCCTGTCTTGCAATCATCTGCTATCACCGCCGACTCATTCGACTCCTTCTCCGAGTCTTCCTCCTCCTCCTCGGAGTCATCGGAGAAGGAGTCGAATGAGACGTCGGTGATAGCAGATGATTGCAAGACAGGGAGCAAAAATACAGGCGAATAAGAGGACGATACGAGTCGAAGGGGAGATTCGAGTGACAATGTAGGCACCGAAAAGTTGGATAGCGTCACAGACGAGGAGGCTCGAGTACAAGGCGACAATGATGTTTATGTGAAGAAGAGGTACGAAATTTCTTTTCTTATGACCCGCATCAGAGGAGGAGAGAAAACCGGTAGCGAGGCGACGAGTGCGAGTCAGAGCTCCGGGACGGCAAAGAGGACCCGTTCCCATTTCGACTCTGCAGCCAGCGAGAAGTTGAAGAAGCTGGGCACGCTGAGCAGCCCGTTATGCCTTGATGAGGACGATCCGGAAGACAATGCTGATTCAGTTTTGCCTTCCTTGGATGGCATTGATTCTGTAGATCCGTGTATAAAAGAGGAAGAGATTGGGAGTAGAGTGGACCCGGAGGGAAATGAGAGATTGGAAGCTGTGGCAATATCCAAGAAGCGAAAGAGAGTCGAGGATTCTGATAGGTTGTCGTATCATCATTGCCGAGGGATGAGGGTCGGAGGACAGTCAACTTTATCTACGACTACATAGTTTCTGTCTCGCCAGTCGAATGGCTGCAGGGACTATGTCCTGATCACCATGTCGTGCCGTAGATACAAAATACAAAATACAGAAACCAAAATACAAAATACAGAAACCAAAATACAGAAACCAAAATACAAAATACAGAAACCAAAATACAAAATACAGAAACCAAAATACAAAATACTGAAACCAAAATACAAAATACTGAAACCAAAATACAAAAACCAAAATACAAAATACAGAAACCAAAATGCAAAATATAGAATCCAAAATAGGACCCTCTGTGAGAACGGATGGCTCAGAACACAACCTAACCGGAGAGGATACTCTGAGAGATCCATCTGAGAGGGACGTATACTCTGAGAGATCATCTTTACAAGAATGATATCAATAGTGGAATTGAGTGCTGAAGGAGATATTATCAAAGTATACGTCCTACTTAGATGGATATCTCACTGTTACTATTTTTTTCTGACAGCATGGTGGATGTGCTCCGTCCACGGATTCTTGCTCCGAGCCAAAACTGTTCCGGAGCTCAAGTGGACATCCTTGGTGTATAGCTCGAGTGAAAGGTTCCTGACAGCATGGTGGTCTCCTTTGTCAAAGTATCCGTGCTCGTCCCACAACCCATGTGGGATGAGCACGGATACTTTGACAGAGGAGACCACCATACTGTCAGAAACCTTTCCCTCGAGCTATATACCAAAGATGTCCACTTGAGCTCCGGGACAAAGTTTTGGCTCGGAGCAAGAATCTGTGGACGGAGCACATCCACCATGTTGTCAGGAAAAATAGTAACGGTGAGAGACCCATCTGAGTAGGACGTATACTCTGATAATATCTCCTCCAGCACTCAATCCCACTACTGATATCATTCTTGTCAAGGTGATCTCTCAGAGTATACGTCCCTCTCAGATGGATGTCTCTATCCTCTCCGGTTGGTTGTCGTATCATCATTGCCGAGGGATGAGGGTCGGAGGACAGTCGACTTTATCTACGGATACATAGTTTCTGCCTCGCCAGTCGAATGGCTGCATAGACTATGTCCTGATCACCATATCGTAGTCCAATATAATCCAGAGATTGACACAGTTCTAATTCATATATGTAGTCCAATACAAATAGTCTAATACAAAAATAACCCAATACAAATAAGTACTAATAGCTAATGAGAACCACGCTGCTCACGCAAACGCTCAGTGATACGTTCACGCAACCACCTCGAAAAAGCGAGATCTTTGGCGCGAGGAAAGATGTCGTCCCTTGCAAGGACTGCATCAAGAGAACTCTCGGTCTCACTAGCTACCGGTGCTGGATGAATAGAACTCCCGGTCTCACTAGCAACCGGTGCCACTTCTGTTAGGGTTATATACTAAAAGCATCACTTTTGTAGTAACCTTATTTTCTTAAATTTTGAATAAGAATCGTATGGGCAAATGTTTGCATATTATATTTGTTGCAAGTTAATGCAAATGTCTGATATTCTATATTGTAGATAATATGGTGTGTGGTGTCACACAGAAGATCATATTATCAGTTCCCTATGGAGTATATAAATAGTTCACAACCTAGATGGACTTGGATAATCTATTGGAAAGGTTGTAGTGTAATCTGGTATTAGTCTATCTTGACTATAGGTTTACACTAGTACACTTTGTACACTTTGTGTGTATTGAACAGGACCACTTGAGGTTATTCTCTTTGTACTGACTACATAAGAGAACAAACACCTCTGTTATTATGGATGCTTGTGCTCTTAATCCGGATATAATAGCGAACATGTATATGCAGTGTGCATTACTTTGACTCATAAAAGAGTGAGATTCATTATGGATCAACAACCTCTATGAATTGGGTAATAACATTGTATGTATGATGGGCTGTTAATTATAAACGGAATCCATGTCCCGATACATCGGGTTGATGATGTCCCCTTAAGGAGCTCATAAGGATTGTCATGTAAACCCTGCAGGTGGATTATATCCGACATGACAAATAAAGTTGAGCGGTACTACTTAAGGATAAAAGATGTCGAATCAATATAGTTGTCAGTAACTTAATTTGATCGACGGACATACGATATCTTAACATGGGGAGCCAAACGAGCATATAATAAAAGGAGCCCACAAACATAATTTGGGATTAGGGAGGTAGTGCAATAATAGCTCATTAGTGGACCGAGCTATTGTTAATGGGCCTGGATTGTGTGTTCGGGCTGAACACGGGATTTCCAGATCCGTTAGGAGGCCAAACCCTAATTTCTCCTCATGGTCCCTGTCGTAGCCTATATATATCCTCTATTCTCTGGCCGCAACTATTACTGATTAAGAATCTAAAACTTTCTCTAAATTCGTGATTCACGTAAGGAGAGAATGAGAGGGCTGCCAAGGAGAAGAAAAGGTTGGGAGATCGTCGCCCACACGACGTCCAACCCGAGGAAGAAATACGTGCAGAAGATCTTGGGGTCGTCCGTTCGAGATTGCAAGGAATTACTTGTCTTCCTTCCACCGCAGGTATAATTCGTGAACCCTAGTTTCCGCCTATGAAGGGTTAGAACACGTATTAGATCTGTTTAACTTTCTATCGATCAATACGCACACCAAAGGAAGAGTCTTGGGAATCCCCAGTTCCATCAACTTTCTCCTCCACTGTAGGAGGAGCCACCTCAACATTCACTATTTTCTTCAAACGACGTGCCGCTCCTCGGGTCATGGGTGCCATCTGGTAAGTATATGTAACAGAATGTAAAAGAATGTAACAGACACCTATATGTTCTCTTCCATATGTTGCCATGTTACCTTTAAAAATAGGAAACCCTTGTTGTCTATAATAAGACACAATTCACCAAACAGAACCATACTGTAGAACTCACACTTTAAGACAATAGATGAAGGAACACTTGTATGGAGGATCGATAGGGTTGAGCGATGTCATTTTATTCTACAAACAGAACCATACTGTAAAACTTATACTGTAGAACTCACATTTTAACACAATTCTACAAAGAGTTGTCATAGGGTGTTGAGCGATGTCATTTTATTCTTTACTTCTTCTTCTTCTTGGGATTTTTAAGTATTGGATCTTGAGAGACATATATAGCTAGAACTTACGAAGAATGGAGTACCATACTTCAATAAATAGATGTTGACTAATTGGTTCATATACTTGTTATCTAAAATAAGTGTAGGAATGTTGCAAGGTGAAACAATGTATCAAACACTATATCGAAACCCAAACCCAATATGCAAATCCAAATTAATACGAAAATACACAAGTGTATGTAGGGGATTAAGTGTACAGAGGTGAAATACATATATATGCAAGCTTGGGGGTGTCCACGTGTCCAACAAATGGACACAAAGTGTCCACAACCTCACGAACACACTGTATCAATGAACACATGGTCGTAATGTGTCTCCGTGTCCATTTTGGACACAAAAATACCTCAATTAGGGTTAGGGTTTACCTTTACTCTCCTTGCGGTGGTGGAGGAGGAGGAGGAGGACAAGTTCGATGGTGGAGGAGGAGGGGATTAAGTGTACAGAGGTGAAATACATATATATGCAAGTTTGGGGGTGTCCACGTGTCCAACAAATGGACACAAAGTGTCCAAAACCGCACGAACACACTGTATCAGTGAACACATGGTCGTAATGTGTCTTCGTGTCTATTTTGGACACGAAAAACACCTCAATTAGGGTTAGGGTTTACCTTCAGTGATCTCCTCGCGGTGGTGAAGGAGGAGGATCTCGCGGTGGTGAAGGAGGAGGATCTCGCGGTGGAGAAGGAGAAGGGGCTCGCGGTGGAGGAGGAGGAGGAGAACGGGCTCGCGGTGGAGGAGGAGGAGGAGGAGGAGAACGGGCTCGTCGGAGGGAGGAGAAGGGGCTCGCCTGAGGGAGGATGAGCGGCGCCGGAGGGAAGGGGGTGGCTGTTGTCGAGGTTGGGGAAGAGGGGCGGGAACAAAAAATTGGGGAGAGGGAGAAATGAAAAGTCAAACCGGGAAAACCCTATTTATCAAAAATTAGCAACGTCCTTATATACGTCGCAAATCGTTGGTAATAGTTTAATATTTGGCGACTTAAAAATCCTTGCGACGCTAAACGTCGCTGAACTAATATAACTAGCGACGTTTTCCGACAAATCAACGACGTTGGTTTTTATTACACTAAAGTTAGTCGCAATATGTCGCTGTTCGTCGCTATCAACGACGTATTGTGACGCATATTTTTGGAGTCGCTAAATCCAAAAATATTAGCGACGTTTACTATCGGCGTCGCTAATTTCGTCACTGATATGACTTATTTTGGTAGTGTCATGTATCAGTCATGTAAAGTCAACCCACATATGTTCGAATCCCATATCACAACAATGACCCATTTTCAATATAAATATCAACTAACATAGATTAACAACAAGTCTAGGAATCAAATCTAGCATTTAAATCACAATTTAAACCATTTAAACTAGGAATAAATCTGTGTATGTGTGTGTGTGCATGTGTCTGTGTCTGTCTGTGTGTGTGTGTCCGTGTCTGTGTGTGTATGTGTGTCTGTGTCTGTGTTTGTGTGTGTGTGTGTATCAGTGTCCGTGTGTGTCGTGTGTCTGTGTGTGTCTGTCGTGTGTCCGTGTCGTGTGTTCGTGTGTGTGTGTCCGTGGGAGAGGAGGAGGAGGAAGGAGTGGAGTTAGGTTAGGGTTTACTTGAGGAAGAGGAGGAGGAGCTCGGATTGGGGGAGGAGGAGCTCGAGGAGGAGGAGCTCGCCGGAGGGGGAGAAAGTCGCCGGGGGGAGGAGATCGCCGGGGGGGAGGGCACTGGCAGAGGGGGAGGGAGTCCCCGGTGGGGGGGGAATTAAAATTTTGGGGTTTTCGAGTGAGAGTGAGGGGGAAAGAAGGCAGCGGCGTGCCCTAAGTAAAATAACTTAGCGACGTCACTTGTTGACGTCGCTAAACGTCGCAAACATAGCGACATTTACTTATATTATGTCGCTGAACGTCGCTATTCAGCGACGTAGGACACTCCTGTCGCAGAACATCGCTGGTCAGCGACGTTTTGCGACGTGTTTATATAGATGTCGCTACTGGCGACGTATTTTCTTGCCATCGCTAAAGTACGTCGCTATTTGATGATATTTTATTAGTGAAGCCCGTTCAAGTCTCAAATATTGACTTACGAGCGTTCCAGAAATTTATTGTGAACTTGCTAGTTCCTGGAAGCAGATCGTGTTGGGACGAATCTTGCTTTGAGCAACGGTGATCTTAATCACCCCAGCAAGAACTTTTCCTCTTCTTCTTTCTTCTTTCTTCTCCTTCATCTGAGTTGTAACTCAGTTCTGTCCGTCTGCAACTGCGATTACAAGGAGGAACGTGAGATTTATTTTCTGATTATTGTTGCTTTTGTAATCAGATTCATATTATAGTGTTCCTGTTGGATCTCGAGAATAATCAGAAGGTGAACGTTTGTTGAACCTCTGATCTCGACATCGAGTCTACCATCTTTGATCAAGTCCTGGGACTAACAATCTCAAAGCAAGATCCTTGTAGATGGAAAACTCTCTTGCTTCTCTCATCGATACCAGCTTTAACAAGTTGGAGAAATTCGACGGAGAATATTTCCAAATCTGGAAGAGGAAGGTCACCCTTAATCTTCAACTCGTTGACGTATACCATGTGTTGATTGAGGATGAACCGACGGTTCCAGAAGGAGGAACTGTCGATGCTATTGCTGCTGTACTCGTCAAGCAGAGCAAATGGAAGAGAGAAAACAACATATATAAACTGCTGATTCTCAATTCTATGGAAGACTCTCTGGCATAGTCATATTCCAAGAAGGAGAATGCCAAAGAGATCTGGGATTCTTTGGGTAAGCTATATAAAGATGATGAGAACAGGTCCAAAATTTTCATCGTCGAGAAGTACCACAAGTGGCTCTTCGAAGACGAGATGGCGATGCTACCTCAAGTAAAGGAATTCCTGAAATTGCGCCAGAAGTTAGATGACGAGAAGATGCCCCACGTCGACAAGTTTGTCGTTGGAGAGATAGTCTCGAAACTTCCTGCTGGTTGGAGAAACTTCTATGCTAGAATGCATCAGAAGAAGCTGGACATTAGCTTGGATGATCTTCTACAAGAGATCCACATTGAGGACGAAATACGATCTCAACAGAAGATGGACTCTCTGTCCAAACAGCTGGCTAAGGCCAACTTGGTACAGATAAGAGAGTTCAAGGGGAAGCAGGTGGCTTCTCAAGAAGGACTCCACTAACCTAAAAGTGAACGGTCCTTCGTTCAAGCAACAGAAGTCCAAGTCCCCTGTGACTTGCTTCAACTGTGACAAGAATGACCACTACATGAGTGAATGCAAATCCAATCCCAAACCAAAATAGCATGTATAGCTAAACTTGGTTATTTTGATTACTTAACTTGGATGCTATTGTTGCACGGGTTGAGTTATCTAGCGTGGTAGCTGACTAGTGGTCTGGCACTAGTGCATCTGACCACGTGTGCTCTTAAAAGATCTATTCACCAAGGACGAGCCATGTTATGACGAAGGTCTCGATGGCGAACATATATCTAATAGAAGTTCTGAAGATCGAGACAGTGGTTGTTAACCACCGACAAGGACACTGGAATGCTTGTTGCACGTATCAGAGATTTTTTGGCAATCTGATCTCAGAAAGTCTATTATCTGATACAGACTTGAAAGATAGACATTCGTACTAGCCAGATAGTAATTTCTTGGCAAGAAATATGCTTCGAAAAGATATTCGGTACTGAAGGAATGTTCAAACCTCTGCTGATGGCGATGAAGTTACTTCATTGAGTGGACAGAGAGTTGTTCTATGACAGAAGCAAACTCAACCTGTCCAACCGGGACCTTATCTTCGGAATGTGGGGGTAATAAGGTAGAGGAGTTTAAGTTCTGTGCAGATACAAGACTGTTGGGAAGCTGCTCAGACGATTGAACTAAAGTACTGATCATCTGGAGTTAGTACACTCAAATATCTGCAACTTTTATCAATTCTCCACAGAGGCCGGTTCGAAGTGTTTCTCGAAGTGCACGTTCGTATGACTTCTCAAGTAGAAGGATGCAGCATTCGAGTAGTTCAGAGACTTCAGGGCTGAAGCTGAACGTTAAACCGATCTATAATTACTCAGAAGTGATCGAGATGTAGAGTATAGGTCTCGTGAATTCGCATCGTTCTGCAAAGAACATGGAATCATCAATGAGACTGTTGCTCCGTATTCTCCTCAATCTAACGGAATAGCGGAGAGAAAGAACAGAACGTTGACAAAATTGATGAACTCAATGCTGCTAACTACGGGTCTTCCTAAATGCTAATGGGAAGAAGCTGCATTGACGACCACTTTTATTCTAAATAGAGTGTCGTATGCAACTTCAGACGTAACTCCTCTTGAACACTGGTTCAAAGTCAGACCTAACTTGAATGTCATTCGAGTGTGGGGGTCTCTGGCTTATGTGAAGCTCCCAGATCTGAAGATTCAGAAGTTGGAGACTAGGACTACGAAGATGATCTTCTTGGGGTATGCCGAGAAGAGTGATGCTCGAAGATTTCTTGATATTGAGTCAAATCATATCATTGAATCTCGTGAAGACAATTTGCAAGGCACAAGAATATTGTTCTTACGGATAAATCGGAGAACAATAAGGGTGCGCAAGAAACTGAAGTTTGCAATAAAGAAGTAGTCCAAGAAGATGTTGTTGAAACAACGGTTGAATCAGAACTCGCTGAGCCGTCGTCGAAATAAGCGAGGAGGCCGAAGAACTTCGGAGATGACTTCATCACCTATCATGTGGAAGCAGATCCGCTTACCTATGATGAGGCGATGAAGACCAGAGATGATGTTTTCTGGAAGGAGGCGATTGACAATAAAATTGATTCCATCACTTCAAATAACACTTGGGTGTTGGTTGATCTTCCTGAAGGAGCGAAACCCATCGGATGCAAATGGATATTCAAGAAGAAGATGAAAGCAGATGGAACTATTGACAAGTTCAAGGCTAGGTTGGTGGCCAAGGAGTTTTCTCAGAAGTAGGGGATCGACTACTTTGACACGTATGCTCCAGTAGCCCAGATGGCTACCATCAGAATGTTGATTGCTCTCACAACGATACATAAGATGGTGATACATCAGATGTATGTGAAAACGATATTCCTGAATGACGAACTGACCGAAGAGATCTACATACAACAACCAGAAGGGTTTGTCATCAAAGGTCTTGAAGATAAAGTCTGCAAGTTGGTAAAATCTCTATATGGTTTAAAGCAATCTCCCAAAATATGGCATGAGAAGTTTGACAAAATCATAAGGTCAAATGGCTACAAGGTCAGTGAAACAGACAAGTACGTCTATACGAAGTTTGCTGACGGAAGAGGAGTTATTGTTTGTCTATACGTGGACGACATGCTAATCCTAAGTACGAATATAAGCTGTATCACGGAGACAAAGAAGTTCTTCTCGACGAAGTTCAGTATGAAGGACTTGGGGGATGCTGATGTTATCTTGGGACTCAAGATCATCCGGACAGACACTGGATTAGCGTTGTCATAATCTCATTACATTGAGAAGATGCTCACTTGATACGGGTATCATGATCTTCCTTTAATTGATACGCCGTACCGGGGTGATCAGAAGCTGGAGACAAACTCGAAGGAAAGCATCAGGCAGCTGGAGTATGCAAGCATAATCGAAAGTTTGATGTATGCTACTACTGCCACAAGGTCTGACATAGATTTCGCCGTGGGAATGCTGAGTCGTTTCACGAGCAATCCAGGCATTGAGCACTGGAAAGCTGTAAAACGGGTTATGAGATATCTCAAGAAGACTCAGACATATGCACTGCACTTCAGCGGAGATCCGCCGATAGTGGAAGGCTTCAGTGATGCCAGTTGGTGCTCAGAATTAGAGAGCGAGAGGTCCACAAGTGGATTCATATTCACAATGGGTGGAGCTGCTATATCGTGGAAGTCGAAGAAGCAGAGTATGCTCTCGCGATCATCTATAGAATCTGAGTTCTTTGTACTTGATACCGCAACAGATGAAGTAGAGTGGCTTCGGGAGCTCATGTATGTTCTTCCAGTGGTTGGGGCGCAGATACCGACAATTCCGATATACTGCGACAACCAGGCGACTGCGAAAGAAAAGAACTGTGCGGTTGAAGCACAGGACAATGAACGATCTCATCAAGAGAGGTGCCATTGCAGTGATTGATGTTCGGATTCAGGAGAACCTGACGGATCCGTTCACCAAAGGCCTCAAGCGCCAGATGGTCGATGACATATCTTGTAAAATGGGCTTGAAGGCATTCTGATATTGTATTATTACATTCCCACCATAAAGTTTTATGCTATTAGTTCAAGGAAAAATCTACTAGGCATCTAGCTTTTGGTTCAAGGGAGGACTATTAACCAGAAGAATATCAGGAATGGTGGGTACTTGTCCTATGTGACATGGAGAGGTTACGGACCTACAACCACTGTTGTCTACTGTTGTTTTCTGCGGAAAACGGATCCTATGGGAAGGTTGGCTTAAATGCCTTAATGAGTTCTCAGGCAGAGTGAATGCCTGGAGTGCTTTACAGGAAGCACGGTAGCGCAACACTACAAGGAGTGTAACTCCATGCTACAGTGGGGTGACTCCACCATGAGGTTCCCAGGTAGGGGTAATGCCTCGGCTTTGCAAGCCAAGTCACAGCGGAGTAGCACCGCAAATAGGCAGGTAGCCTAATGTTGTATGATAATCGTAATAAAGAGAGGTAGACAACACTACAAAGAGGACGATGTCCCCATGTTACAGTGGCATGACACCACGAAGAGGTACCAGGTAGGGTCGAGCCATGTCATAGCGGCGTAACACCGCACGGAAGCACAAGGCTTCATGCTGGGTAGTTTGGCACTATAAAGAGGCCTGTAACCTCATGCTACAGTAGTATGACACTACGATGAGGTACGCAGGTGGGGTAAAACCTCGGCTTTAAGCCATGTCATAGCGGCGTAGCACCGCAAAGAAGCGCAATGCTTCATGCCATGACTCTTTATAAAGAACTCACCTATAGTGTATGGACAGAGATATCAGGCCGTCTCTTGATGGTAAACTTGTAGACGCCCAAAAATTATACACTGAAACCAGGCTGGCACAAGGCCTTCAATGTGCAGCCAGAAGCACAGTTGATGTCATTATGTGAGTAAGAAGAATTGCAGTTATGGTGCAGAATTCAAGGCTTAGTCAATTCTTGTATCATGCTGTTATTTAACCTATGCCGGAAGATTCAAGTCGTAGCGACATCTCTCCTAATGTATGATGGGCAGTCACTGTGGGGAACGCTCAACCCATATATTGAGATATGTGGGGGATTGTTGGTATTTTTGCCTTTGGACTAGAAAAGATAGTCCCACATCGGCTACACCGAATGGTGAGTATCTCAATATAATGCATTGCTTGTGTTGAGGTGTGCACATGAGGTGTAGTGGGGGCACAAGTTTGTGCCATGTGGGAGTATTTTTCTAGAAGGAAAAAGGATTAAATCCAACAAGGATGCAAGTTAATTTTTGTTGTGCGGACTCGGACTCGGACACGGACTCCAGGATGTCTCGTGCATGCACGGGATTGTTCGGGGGGTAGGCGTGGACTGGCACACTTCTATGCTGATTGTGGGATGATCTAAAATATCAAACTCTATTTTTGAGTATTGGTATTTTAGTCCCACATCGGATAGGAGAAGAGATGAAGTCTCAACTCCACTCTATAAATAGAGCCCCTTGACCTCCTTTGAAAGATGCACCAAGAAGAGAGTAAAGGGAGTCTGTAAACTCCAGGAAGCCCGTTCAAGTCTCAAATATTGACTTACGAGCGTTCCAGAAGTTCTTCGTGAACTTGCTGGTTCCTGGAAGCAGATCGTGTTGGGGCGAATCTTGCTTTGAGCAACGGTGATCTTAATCACCCCAGCAAGAACTTTTCCTCTTCTTCTTTCTTCTCCTTCATCTGAGTTGTAACTCAGTTATGTCCGTCTGCAACTGCGATTGCAAGGAAGAACGTGAGATTTATTTTCTGATTATTGTTGCTTTTGTAATCAGATTCATATTATAGTGTTCCTGTTGGATCTCGAGAATAATCAGAAGGTGAACGTTTGTTGAACCTCTGATCTCGACATCGGATCTACCATCTTTGATCAAGTCCTGGGACTAACACGGTAGTCCCGGCGCGAAGACGCAGGTTGAAATTCTCCTTTGATATTTGCCAAGCAAAAAAAAAAATGACACATTAAGATTGAACAAGTTATTGCTTGTGTACCATAGGTAATTAGATTGTAACTCATGACAAAGATCTAGAAAAAAAATATAATTGCTATACAAAATAACATTTTATGAAAAAATAGAAAAAATATAATTGCTATAGAAAATAGGAATTTATGAAAAAAATTGACACATAAGTTTTACTTGATATGTGAACAATTAACTACCTTCAATTATCACAAACAAATTTAGTAAAAATATAAATAATAACAATCAGTTATAATTATTAAAACATTTGATTTTGTGATGATGTACGGGTGACGTCGGATATGGGTATCGGGCTTTGGTTCGCAAAGACCCAGATAAGCAACGAAGTTGGAGGTGAACAAGAAGATCAGACTGAAGAATTTTAACATATCGAAAGTAGATTAGTTTTTTTTTTTTTTTTTTTTCAATTCAAATAATAAGAGCACATGATTTATATATAACACTATAAAATTATATACTATATTTATGGATGAATACAAATCTAAGTTAAACTTATTCCTAATAAATAAACATGATAAATGATCCTTATCTAAAACATTCCTACATAACCAGAAAACCTACATATAATGTAAAATCCAAACTCGCTCTTCATCTCCTAGAATGAATCATTTAAGCAAGAAAATTGATAATTATGCTCTATGTGATGTCCTCAAATTCAACAATGGCGTTGTCTGCTCTGATTCAGTAATCTAGTCAACTAAAAGACTCTGAAAGATGACGGAACCCTATGTCGGTAATGACGATCGTAGAATGTGGGAGAAGCAGTCCTAGAGACATAACATCAAGCACCTCAACAAACATCAAGCACGTAAAAAAATGTTACTCGTCTCAATATACGTCAAAAAAAATAATTGTCCCTAAAATCGATAATAATTTCCACAAACTATTAAAATTATTCGTAACAAATAATTAACAAAAAAAATGTTCATGGGGTGGACAAGTTCAAAATATTACAAAATTCAATTGGTTCTTCAAATTCATTGGGTTCATCAAATTATCTATTTATCCTAATAGTGTATATAAATGTCAAAAATTTATGGTTTAAGCTTAGACTTAGTCTCATACATGGATCTAACTGGTAACTAGCGACTCTACAATATATTCTGTAGGTTTTATTAATGATGGATTTTGTAAGGATATAGGACCACCATTAGCATGTCATATTATAATAATAATAATTTGTTGTGAGTAATTTCGTTTAGACTTTTTTTGGGTCTTATCTACATGTATTTTTTTTATAAATAATCATAAATCAATAATCTGTTGGTGCCGAGGCACAATTTTCGATGGAAAATTCTGAAACTGAAACAATTGTACACACAACGTTTCAAATGCAGCACCTTAAAGAAGATGTGCAACAGAGATCCTGGAGGATTCTGTAATTACGAGGATCTAAAAAGATTCTACGTAATACACAAAAAATCTAAAAAGACTTTGTGCAAGCAACTATCGGCAGTAGAGCTTCTAAAAAGAAGTTACTATAAAAGACAACAGCAGCGATGACAGGCGAGAATGAGATGCTGGGGTGAATGAAACACCGTTGCTCAAAGCTTTATTCGCCCCACACGAGCACGAACAGCTTCCAAGAACCAGCAAGTTCCCGAAGAACTTCTGGAACGCTCGTAAGTCAATATTTGAGACTTGAACGGGCTTCCTGGACTTAACAGACTCCCTCAACTCTCTTCTTGGTGCATCTTTCAAAGGAGGCCAAGGGGCTCTATTTATAGAGTGGAGTTGAGACTTCACCTCTTCTCCTATCCGATGTGGGACTAAAATACCAATACTCAAAAATAGAGTTTGATATTTTAGATCATCCCACAATCAGCATAGAAGTGTGCCAGTCCACGCCTACCCCCCGAACACTCCCGTGCATGCACGAGATATCCTGGAGTTCGTGTCCGAGTCCGAGTACGCACAACAAAAATTAACTTGCATCTTTGTTGGACTTAATCATTTTTTCTTCTAGGAAAATACTTCCACATGGCACAAACTTGTGCCCCACTACACCTCATGTGCACACCTCAACACAAGCAATGCATTATATTAAGATACCATTTGGTGTAGCCGATGTGGGACTATTTTTTCTAGTCCAAAGGCAAAAACACCAACAATCCCCCACATATCTCAATTTATGGGTTGAGCGTTCCCCACAGTTACTGCCCATCATGCATTAGGAGAGATGTCGCTACGACTTGAATCTTCCCGCATAGGTTAAATAACAACATGATACAAGAATGGACTAAGCCTTGAATTCTGCACCATAACTGCAATTCTTCCTACTTACATAATGACATCAACTGTGCTTCTGGCTGCACATTGAAGGCCTTGTGCCAGTCTGGTTTCAGTGTATAATTTTTGGGCGTCTACAAGTTTATCCTCAAGAGACGGCCTGATATCTCTGTCCATACACTATAGGTGAGTTCTTTATAAAGAGTCATGGCATGAAGCATTGCGCTTCTTTGCGATGCTACGCCGCTATGACATGGCTTAAAGCCGAGGCTTTACCCCACCTGGGTACCACATCGTAGTGTCATACTACTGTAGCATGAGGTCACAGGCCTCTTTGTAGTGCCAAACTACCCAGCATGAAGCCTTGCGCTTCCGTGCGGTGTTACGCCGCTATGACATGTCTCGCAAAGCCGAGGCTTTACCCTACCTGATACCTCTTCGTGGTATTATGCCACTGTAACATGAGGACATCGTCCTCTTTGTAGTGCTGTCTACTTTTCTTTATTATGATTATCATACAGCATTAGGCTACCTGCCTATTTGCGGTGCTACTCTGCTGTGACTTGGCTTGCAAAGCCGAGGCATTACCCCTACCTGGGAACCTCATGGTGGAGTCACCCCACTGTAGCATGGAGTTACACTCCTTGTAGTGCTGTCCTACCGTACTTCCTGTAAAGCACTCCAGGCATTCACTCTGCCTGAGAACTCATTAAGACATTTAAGCCAACCTTCCCACAGAAACCGTTTTTCGCAGAAAACAATAGTAGACAACAGTGGTTATAGGTCCGTAACCTCTCCATGTCTAATAGAACATGTACCCAGCGTTCCTGATATTCTTCCGATTAGTGGTCCTCCCTTGAACCAAAAGCTAGATGCCTAGTAGATAAATCTTTGAACTAATAGCATAAAACTTTATGGTAGGAATACAATAATACAATATCAGAATGCCTTCAAGCCCATTTTACAAGTTGTGTCATCGACAGCTGGCGCTTGAGGCCCTTGGTGAACGGATCCGCCAGGTTCTCCTGACTCCGAACATCAATCACTGCAATAACACCTCTCTTGATAAGATCGTGTACTGCTCTGTGCTTCAACCGCACCGTTCTCTTCTTCCCGTTGAAGAGTTCATTTGATACCACTGCTACTGCCGCCTGGTTGTCACAGTATATCGGTATTGCCGGTATCTTAGCCCCAACCACCGGAAGATCATACATGAGCTCCCGAAGCCACTCTGCTTCATCTGCAGCAGCATCCAATGCAAAGAATTCAGATTCCATGGAGGAGCGAGATAACATAGTCTGCTTCTTCGACTTCCACGATATAGCAGCTCCGCCCATGGCAAATACGAATCCACCTTTGGAATACTCGCTCTCCATATCTGAACACCAGCTAGCATCACTGAAGCCTTCCACTACTGACGGATCTCCGCTGTAGAAAAGTGCATATGTCTGAGTTTTCTTGAGATATCTCATAACACGTTTCACAGCTTTCCAGTTGTAAAACCCCTAAAATTTTACTATTTTTTTATTTTTATTTTTGGTACTGGTTTAAATTTTTTGTATTATACGTCGAGTAGTCGTATTATACGTCGCGCACAAAATTTATTTTTTTCGAATTTGCTCGACGAGTGCGATTATGTGCGAGCGTACATAATTTAGAAAAAAATATTTTCTATTTTCAAAATAATATATATACTAATTATTGTAATTATATTTTTGCTTGAAGTTGTGTATGGAGATATCAAAATCTTATTACTTTATTTATTTATTTATTAGTGGTAATTTAGAAAACTATTTTATATTTCCTACATATGAGATACATTAAATTAAATTCATATATTTATAATTTTCGAAATTATTAAATATTAATATTTTATTATTCGAAAGGATAAATAAAAATATTTATTTTCGAAATTATTGTTAGTGGTATTTTGGAAAAATACATTTGGAAGTTATTGAGGCCATTTAAATCTTGATTTAAATCTAGGTATTTATTTAAATAGTTAAATGATTGAAATTTGATTTATTCCATTACTTTTAAACTAAGATAACTTAATTTGATTTAAATTAGATTTAATTGGAATTGGATTTGGATTCGATTTAATTGATTTTAACTTAAATTGCAAGCTATCTATTTTTGGGTTTAAATTACTCCTAATTCCTATCTAATTGGGAATTCCCACATCCTATAAATATAGGCAGGTACTCCTCCACATTTTTTTCATCCACCAAATTCCACCAAAGTGCGTGCCTCGTGTCCGTGATCCACCATCAATTTCTTATTCCATATTGTTACATATACATTCATCCTCTCCTACGTGTCGACAATTCCGACACGGCAAAATCTAATCCTACCCAAACTCTACACCCTGGCCAACTCTCCGTCACCAGCAAACCACCACTGCCATCTTCCTCGTCATGCCTCCCCCGACAACGTAGCCAGAAACCCCGTCCCGCCATCATCCTGCCATCATCGACACCCCCATCGACCTCCCTGTCCCAAACCGCCATCACCTACACGCCACTTAACCGCCCCGAGCACAGTCCGGCCACCATCATCACCAGACATCCACCACCACCAGCCACCACCGTCACCATCACCCCGACCACCCCGGTTGTCCCCGATAAACCAACCACCGCCACCAGAAATTGCCAACACCCAAAAATTAAACACAAAACAAATTTTCTAGGAATTTACCTGGCCGTGCTCGACCCAGACCACACCATGCTTCCGCGGCCTCGACCATCCGCCGCCACCACGCGTCTTGGTCGACAGCCGCGCATCCGCAGCCGGGATCCTCCGTCGTCGCGTTGGCCTGCCACGGTCAGATCCCTCCGCCGCTCTGGGACGCGCCACCACCGGCGCCGCCTGCGTCGGTGAGCGCGCCGCCGAGGCCTCGTGGCCGGATCTCGCGGAACAGCTCCGTCTTGCCCGAGCCGGCGACTCCACCCCGAGATCTCCCCACGCCTTCCCCATCTCCAGCCGCTCGCCGCCTTTGCCACCCTCTCCTCGAACCCACCGCCTCCGTCGCCGAAAAAACCCTCTCCCGAGCCCGAGCCAGCCTCCGCCCATCACCGTAAACCCTCGCCTACGCCTCCAGCCACCGCCGTGTGCGCCGTTCCCTCCTTTCTTTCCCCTCCGGCGCAAGCTGCCGTCGCCTACCGATCCTTCCGCATGTCTGCCCTCGCCGCCCGGCGCGAAACCCTCACCGCTCTGCCTCTCCGGCCGCCGCGTCTCCGCGCAGCCCCGACGCCGAGCCTTCACCGCGCCGGATCTCCAACTCCGCCACCCCCTCGCTCCCTCCGATCGGTCTCCGCCCCCCCTCTCTTCTTCAGCTCCTCTCTCCCTCTCGCCAACGCCATCTCCTCTCTCTCTCTCTCTCAGTCTCCCTCTTCCTTTTTTTCGTTTTTTAGAGCAACTCTTGGTTGCTGTGTTGTTGGTTTTCGTTTTTTTTTTTTTTGTTTCTTTCCTTTTTCCTTTCTTCTTTTTCTTTGTTGACTCTTGTTAGGACTCTCCCTCATCGGGAAGAGGAGGACGGTTTTCTTTGTTTAATTTACTTTGATATTTTGATGGCTTTTGCTTCTTGTTTGGTGTACTGTTGTTTTGGTTTTCTTTTTTTTTATCTGTATTATTATTATTATTAGTATTATTATATTTAGGTACTAATATTATTATTAATTACAATTTTAGTGTTATTTTTATTAGTAAGTATTATGGTATTTTCTTCAGATTTTGTTATAACAAAATATTGTACTAAGCTTTGCCCTATATTTATTATCAAAATTGGATTTTGAAGCCTATATATGTTATTATGTTATCATTATTATATTTTAAATATACGACTTTCACCTAAAAATATTATTTACGTATTTTCTAAATTATAGCCTATCTAAAAATTATTTTGAGAAATAGTTTTCAACTATAAATAAAAATTTTCTAAAAATAATTATATGTATTTAATTATCCAAATTCTTCCTATTGTCGATCCTTGTCCATGACTAATCCTAGATTCCTATTTCCTCACCAAATCTGTACTTCTCCCTGTCCACCTTACCTAATTTGACCGTCCCGGACCCATTGGAACTGTCCGTGTCACCACCCGAGGTCTCCTTGTACAGTTGTTGCACCGAAGATGCAGATCGTGCCACAGTGATCATTACAGCACACCAGGCATCCTACCAGGCAAGACACCTTGCCATTAGCTGTTTAATTATTTTTAGCTCATATTTCATGCATGTCTATTATTTTCTCTATAAACCGTGATACATGGCATAACTGTTCTTTTATATTTCCTGCTGTGTATTATTTTTCTTACAAATTAAACCTAGATTTAAGGGACCACCTTGTGTGTCGCATTCATTGGCCTTGACACGTTGTAAACACGAAGTTGTGAGTCACATGTAGAATACGGAAGTGCGTGATTGGCTGGCCACCAGTACGTACAAGCCGTGCGATAGAAATAACCGCTAATAGAGGTTGCATGCTAGTTTGACTTAGCGGTTATAGTGGTTTGTGTTGTGGATACAACATAGTAGGCATTGGGCGGGGAGGACAATTCCTTAGCGTATGGGCTTCGATGCACTTCCCTTGTAACCCGGACTCTCCGCTGGAGATACGGGGTTCATGACACATGCTCTTCCTGCTGGGGCCTCTGGTGCCCAAGAGGGGACTACGCTGATCCTATTCAGCCAGGGCTCATGCGTAGGAAGGATTGTTCTTAACAACATTTCACTTAGAACGGTAGACTACCCTATCCGTTAGGTACGAGTACTTTTGGTTTGGGTACTTGTATCTGACCGTGACTTGGAACAATAACTTATCGCGGATTAGTTCGTCACATCTTGTCCTTGTTTGGTTGTAGGTGTGACTTACTACTTCGATGAGAAGGTATTGAACCTTGTTGGGGTCCGGATACCATATCGGGTTCTTAGCGTGGAAAGATACGTCGCCGTGAATTAGTTTACCATCTCCTGTCCTTGTTTGGTTGGGGGGATGGTACGCTCGTTCAGTAGGTGCGTATTGGACCATGTTATAAATTCGATTTACTTATTTATTGAGCAATATTTATTCAATTTATATGGCATGCTATGATGTGTCTTGTTACGTCCCTCTGAGGACCTGGTTGTCTTGCCAGGTGTGTGCTATTGTCCTTCGCAGGTGCTTTCGCTCTAGCTGTGGTCTTTGCTATTTCTCGAGGATGATTGCACTTGGATCGTCTTCGCTTCGCTCGCCATATTCATTTCTTTTCTTATGTATTTTTTCTTTACTTGTTGGTAGTGGATTTGTCTCCGCCCAACATATTGTATCAAGACAAATTTATAGTGATTATATAATATCTTTTATTCTTGTGGATGAGATTAGTTATGGTTCTACTGCATTTTACAGCTTATGTATTTATACGAGGCTTCCATATATTGGAGTATACTTCGTATGAATACAGCTGGCATGTCTACGTTCATAGTCCTACGTATTTTGGGACTGGGACGTTACACCAGTGCTCAACGCCTGGATTGCTAGTGAACCGACTCAGCATTCCCACTGCAAAATCTATGTCAGGCCTTGTGGCAGTAGTAGCGTACATCAAGCTTCCGATGACTCTAGCGTAATCCAACTGCCTGACGCTTTCCCTCGAATTTGGCTCCAGCTTCTGATCACTCCGGTACGGTGTATCAATAAAAGGAAGATCTTGATACCCGTAGCGAGTGAGCATCTTCTCAATATAATGAGATTGTGACAGCACTATTCCAGTGCCTGTCCGGATGATCTTGAGCCCCAAGATTACGTCGGCATCCCCCAAGTCCTTCATACTGAACTTGGTCGATAGGAATTTCTTTGTCTCTGTGACGCAGCTTAAATCCGTAACTAGGATTAGCATGTCGTCCACGTAAAGACATACGATTACTCCTCTTCCGTCAGCAAACTTCGTGTCATGACCCGTTACCCAAATTGTTGGGCCAGGCCGAGCCATGTCCAGCCTACGCTTGGTTAAAGCGCAGTAAGCTGTTCTAAGAATAGACAATAAATGATCTAAGCTACTAACAGTTCTAAAATCACATTTAAATGTTCATCACAACACAGCATCTATAAGCGAAGGTAAACAAGTACAGACTTAATAATACATATCCAAAGTATCTAACTGGAGACAAAGTCCAGTATCCAAATATAAGTACAGACCAAAATCTAAGTCTCAAAACACATGAAAATAACTAAGCAAGGTTTCCCGCTGGGGCCTCTACTGGAGCTAAGGCCAGGTCCTCAATATCAGTGCCATAACATGTAACACATAGCATTTCCTTCTCGAAAAGTGAACCTACAACGTTATCCTGTCAGGACGGGAGCAAGTACAACCTCTACAACTAAAGTACTGAACATATAATGAAAGAGATGTACAACAAGAAACATGGTGTGATAAGTCTATAAAACAGAAAATACTAGAAACATGGCCTCATGGTACAACTGGGATCACAATATCATAGTAACACAGGGAACATGGCATATCTGGAATCATGGTATATCTTATAATCTATCGTGGCAAGGATACATATGTCATAAAGACAGATACATATGTAATGTTTAAAACTGTAGCAGGTACGTGATCGGTCAATAGATGTACAATGTGCTGGGGCACATAATGAAATGTACTTCCGTACAAGTGTAAAGGCGATAGATGTACATACGCACAAATACAGCTTTGAGATAAAGGCCTACGGTGCAGTAACATATAAAATGAAACTTTGCTCGGTACTGTAGAGGGGGTATGATCACGTACTCAACTGTCAGTTTCCCCATAACCCATATATATAACATGTGAGAGATTCGAGAACGATAAAAACATGTAAGAGATACTGGGACGGTATAGAACATGTGAATACTCGGGCAGATATAAGCATAGTGAAACATGTACGGGGAACCAGTAAGAAGCATGTGAAGATATGATAACTGTCCTAAGCATGGTAGGGACTAAATTAATGTAACATGTGAAGATTTAACTTGCTACCTCGGTTAATACATGTTCTAGCATTAAAAGACAGTAAATGAGTTTGTAGATGTACTTGCCTCGAGCAAAATAAGAATACTAGTACGAAGATATAGATGTCCGGTGTCCTGTCAATAATGATATACAAACTCAGTTCTAAGCTATGTTCAAGATTACACTAGTGGTGAGACACGACACCTAACTGGATACTAGCTAAGTGGGGACCTAGCATAAAAGACTAATATGAAGTGTCACTATACACAAACTAACTCTCTAGGGTCTTTACACTAGTGCGGGGTGATGTCCAATATGACTAAAACACAAAACAACACAAAAAGTTGCAAGCCGTAATTATTCAATAATTAAATCTACTGTACACTATGTTCCAACAATTTTTGAGATAGACAAAAAGCTCAAATATATATAAAATAAAGTACAAAAATGATTCTTGTTAATTATAGAAATTTATACTAATTTTTTTGGAATTTATAAACCCTCATAAATATTTACTAAAAATCAGTAAACACATGTATCCTGAAAATGAGTTCTGTTTTCCTATTTTTATAAAATACCAAAAGTACTTATTAAATACTGGAAAAATTATAATAAATTATCTAAATTAACATAGTATTTAAATATAATCTTTTTTCCAGATTTTTATAGAAATTAAAATATATATAAAAATTTAAAACCAGAAAGTAACAATTTTTGGAAAAATAATTAATTACAAATTAAGGATAATACATAAGCAAAATCTACAGATGTTGTCGGATGATAAAATAAATATCACCAACGTGTCAAGAACGGTCAAATCAGCTAGGATAGTCTACCCATAAGTCCAATTTGGACACAGGGGCAAAACGGTAATTTTGGGTCAAAATGATGTCCGCCGTTGGACACACTTTGCACCGAAAAGCGTGTCGGGATAGAAGTCTACAAAACCTAGCAAATTATATGTCCACGAATCCAGAATGATGATACAAACCCAACGGTATATCCGGAATAGGATTCCGATGTGCCGATCTCAAAATGATACGTTGACGCGACACTTGGTATCCGGTTTGCACGAAAATGCGTGTCGGAGCAAATGTCTTCAAAACTCAGCAAATTATATGTCAACGAGTCCAGAATGACGATACGAACTCAACGGTATATCCAGAATGGGATTCCGATGAGCCGGCGTCAAAAAGTCCCGTTGACTCAGAAAGTGGGATCCGCTTTGTACCGAAATGCGTGCCAGGGCCCACGTTCTCCAAATCAAGCAAATTTTATATGAAAACATGCCAGAACGACGCCACGAGTCTAGTGGTGGTGTCAGAAATTGAATCCGGAGTCCCGGATTCAAAAATGGAATTTTACAAGTGCAAATTAAAGAATTCGGACGGCCAACTTTGGCGTCGAATTCGACCGACCAAACGTGCTTAAAACGAAATGAAAACTAAAGGAGACAGGAAGGTGGTTATACCAGCTGTGCACCGGAACTAACGGTGCGCAAAACGGAGCTGCGACGGCGAAGTTACGAGCTGACGAAATCGGCTCCACGAAACTGTCCAAAAACAGTTCAATTTAAAACGTCAACTTGGTGGCCAGTTTTGAGGTATCAAACGACAAAATTAACGGGCAAAAATTGACAGGAGTGAAGATGGATATACCGAGATTGCGACGGAGCAAAGAGATCGCCGATCCAACGGTCGGATCTCCCGGAAAACGTGCACGAACTTGCTGTCCCGAAACACAATTTCTGAAACTTCTCGCGCGCGCGTCGACGGGATTTCGACGTAAACGCACGAATCGTGTGTTTAACACGTCGGGGAGGCCGGTGGTTGACAGGGGGAGGTCGCCGGGGGTCGCGCGTCGGTGGAGGGGGTCGTCGGTGGTCGGTGGCTGGCCGCGGTGGCGCGCGCCATGCGCCCATGCGCGCACGCGCATGTATACGCGCGGCTGCAGCGGCTGCTGCCAGCGCTGCTGCGGGGCGGGGCCGGCCACGTCGGGCGGCGGCGCAGGGCCGGGCACGGCGGGGACGCGCGATGGCGGTGTTGGAGTGGGGGTGGTGGTGCATGGTGTTGGTGATGGTGATGAAATAGTTGAGGGTGGTGAGTATGATGGTGATGATGAATATGAAGATGATGAAGTTGATGATGGTGATGAAGTGGTGGAGAGTAGGAGGAGGAGAGGGAGGAAGGAGGTGATGGGGAGAAGAATGGTGAGGGTGAGCTCGGGAGGAGCTCGGCCAATGGGGGGGAAAGACTTCGGCTGTGGTGGTGGTATGTTTTAAAAATGAAGAGAGAGGGAGAGAGAGAATTGTTTATGAGTGTATGTAATATAAAGAGAGTGAGAGAGAGAGTTGATATTATGGGATGAGAGAGAGAGAGAGTGAGGAAAGTAGGTCGGTCCACAGGTGGGGGGGGGTGCTGTGAGGTGGAGGTGAGGGGGTGTGTGAGGTTTAGAAAGAGAGAGAGTGAGAATTATATATATGTGTGAGTGTATATGTAGAAAGAGTGAGAGAGAGTGTTGATATTTTAAAAGGAGAGAGAGAGATGTATGAGATGAGAGAGAGGGATGTCGGCTAGGGGGGAGGGGAGAGTGCTGGCATTGGGGTGAGGTGTGTGTTGTGGTTTAATGGGAGAGAGAGAATTATATATATATATATATATATATATATATATATATATATATATATATATATATATATATGAGATATTCAAGATATTTAATAAGTAGAGAGAGAAAGAAATATTTCCAAAATAGGAAAAATAGGAAAATCTTGCGGGGCATTTGAGCAGTCATGGGAGAACAATATGGAGCTTGGGTTCGGGTTCGGTAGAGCCGGGTCGGGTCAAAATCGGACCGGGTGCAATAATGGAATTAAAATAGGGATTTATAATCATGGGAAAATAAATAATATGCGGGGACTCCAATAAATGGGACACAAGTTTCATGTGGGTAGTAGGCTTCGTATGGGCCACGTCCATACTTTGGGTCGGCTAGGTTGGATCGATGTCGGGTCCCGAAATAAATTGGAAATTAAATCAGGTTTTACGGCAGATAATTAATTGGCCTAAATTGAACCGAAAGTTTTGCGAAGGAAATGGAGCACAAAATGGAGTGTCTGAGTGGGACACGAAGGTCATGGGTGGAGAGCGTCTCGAGTAGATCATTTATGAGAAGTTAGTTTCGAGAAAATGGCTGATCTGGTGCTCCTAAATTAAAAGCAACGACAACGTGCAAACGATGATCAAAAATAAAAGTGGGAATAATTATTGAATGATTAATCGGTCTAAGTTGACCCGAACTTGCGCGATACAAAAAGAGCACAAGGGAACGAATTCAAGTGGGACACGATATATCAACAGGAAGATAATCTCGTCTACTTCAAAACTCGTGAAGAGAGTTTACAGAGATTGGCATCCCTGACGCTCCAGAAGTCAAAGTTACGGAAAGGTACATTAATGATCGAAACAATTAAATAAATAAAATATTTATCGGAAATAATTCATTTAGAAAAATTTAAAATAGCCCTGAAATTCAGGGGGCTTACATCCTACCCACCTTACAAAAATTTCGTCCTCGAAATTAAAAATCATCCAACCGGTCAAACTATAATATGTAGCTGCTCTGGCTACAATACTCAATCTGCTATCCTTGTAATCATCTCTTTTGTTTCTCCTACAAACTTTTTGATTCAGGTTCAACAAAGTCCTTCTATCATAAACTACGTCATATATCCTTTAGAATCTTCCATACTAACATGAAACATTTATGTATACCCTAAACTATAGGTCATTCTCCGGGTATGTCTATAAGCCAACAATGCTTGACCATTAACCATATTTTCAACCTCAATTGTAAATACTTGATTCCCTTATCGCATCCTAAGTATTCTTATTCTATCAATCCACAGTTCTCTTGCATCATTTGTCGTCAATCTTTTCTACAGTTTCTCCTTGAAATTATACGTTCAATTCTTATCCTTGGCGTAGAGCCTCTTTCTTTTTACTCAACAAGTCCTTCGAATATAAATCCTCGATTTCAAACTCCCGATTTATTAATTACCAATGTACATATGTCTTTGTCTTGTTCCATGTCTTTTTAACTGATATTTTTCCGATCTCGTACGCAATACGATAACTCATTCTAACTTATTCTATATCAATCCACATATCGATCTATCCTCTAATCACATGTAATTAGCTATAGATAACCAACCAAAATTCTACGAATGCTAAATCCTCAAACTGCTAAGCACAAGATTCTAATCCTCAATCCATAGTCATAACAATATAATATCTCATTTCTCCATCTTTAGATACCCTATCTCGAGTCATACTATCAATACAATCGTTCTTAATGGTTTCCAAGTCTACTACAGTCAGTCACCCATACTTGTCCTATAAGCTTAATCTAACCAATCCCTAGGAAAAGTATTTATCACAATCACACAATACATTTATAGTTATACTACAGGATCAGTCAACAAGGTTTGGTTATTTCGGTCGTCTATCAAGTAGAAGGTAACAAGGCCTAAGACTGGGTCAAAAATCCATAACAGTGTTCAAACAAGTTAAAGGATCAAGCAAGACAAAAAGTTTATCGAAATATTTCCAAGAATGGTACGAAGACAACGAGATGTATAACGAGAAGAATTATCCAAGAGGTTAACGAAGAAGAGTTTAGTCAAGTCATAGGAAAGATGGAACACAAAAATAATTATGTCCAAAAAAAGAGAACATGAAAACAATCCTGTTGGAGAGTCTTAGAGAACCTATAATCCTAGTTACAGATGTAGATAGGATGGAGTTAATCAAGACGGGAAAGAATGATAATAATAAGAATTTATTCCTGCTCATTCGATCATAACGAAGTGAACCAAGCTGAGATATGATCTGATAACCATATACGTCTTCCTGAAATCATGTTGCCAGAATTTTTGCCACACCAGTAAGCTTATATGCAATAAACGAGGGAGTCCATAACTAAGGTATACACCCTATCGTCATATTATCTAGATTCCTTACCACGCCAACCGGTATGGCTGCAAGAAAATCTAAATTCTATGAATAGGATAGTATATCCAAAATCAGGCTCTATGTTTTTGTCATACCAGCTAATATGGCTGCGATAAATTCTAAACTCCATAAATAAAGCAGACGTTTACCTTATCAGGATATATCATAATTCAATCCACAAAATTTATCACGATGCAAGATCAAAGTTAACAACAAAAATCAAAAATTGATTTCAATAACAAATTAAGGAATAGCAAATGGAAACAGGTGAAAACAGATTTCGAGATAAGATTAGAGTGAGATCCTCAGGGGTCATCCCAAGGGTACTAAATTGGTCAAAATTGACCCACTAAAATACAAACAAGAGGCTAATTATAGCTAACGGTCCTATGCTGTGATGAGTTCTCCTATGTTGCAATCCTAGTTATCCTCTAGGTGTTCTAAATGTTTATCCCTAGTGTTATCAAGTTGTCCTAGATCCTAATTGCAGGCATGCTTGGTACAATAACGTAACCAAACAATTTAAGTCGAGACCTGCATGGGCCGCCAAAAAAACATGTCACGACCCGTTACCCAAATTGTTGGGCCAGGCCGAGCCATGTCCAGCCTACGCTTGGTTAAAGCGCAGTAAGCTGTTCTAAGAATAGACAATAAATGATCTAAGCTACTAACAGTTCTAAAATCACATTTAAATGTTCATCACAACACAGCATCTATAAGCGAAGGTAAACAAGTACAGACTTAATAATACATATCCAAAGTATCTAACTTGAGACAAAGTCCAGTATCCAAATATAAGTACAGACCAAAATCTAAGTCTCAAAACACATGAAAATAACTAAGCAAGGTTTCCCGCTGGGGCCTCTACTGGAGCTAAGGCCAGGTCCTCAATATCAGTGCCATAACATGTAACACATAGCATTTCCTTCTCGAAAAGTGAACCTACAACGTTATCCTGTCAGGACGGGAGCAAGTACAACCTCTACAACTAAAGTACTGAACATATAATGAAAGAGATGTACAACAAGAAACATGGTGTGATAAGTCTATAAAACAGAAAATACTAGAAACATGGCCTCATGGTACAACTGGGATCACAATATCATAGTAACACAGGGAACATGGCATATCTGGAATCATGGTATATCTTATAATCTATCGTGGCAAGGATACATATGTCATAAAGACAGATGCATATGTAATGTTTAAAACTATAGCAGGTACGTGATCGGTCAATAGATGTACAATGTGCTGGGGCACATAATGAAATATACTTCCGTACAAGTGTAAAGGCGATAGATGTACATACGCACAAATACAGCTTTGAGATAAAGGCCTACGGCGCAGTAACATATAAAATGAAACTTTGCTCGGTACTGTAGAGGGGGTATGATCACGTACTCAACTGTCAGTTTCCCCATAACCCATATATATAACATGTGAGAGATTCGAGAACGATAAAAACATGTAAGAGATACTGGGACGGTATAGAACATGTGAATACTCGGGCAGATATAAGCATAGTGAAACATGTACGGGGAACCAGTAAGAAGCATGTGAAGATATGATAACTGTCCTAAGCATGGTAGGGACTAAATTAATGTAACATGTGAAGATTTAACTTGCTACCTCGGTTAATACATGTTCTAGCATTAAAAGACAGTAAATGAGTTTGTAGATGTACTTGCCTCGAGCAAAATAAGAATACTAGTACGAAGATATAGATGTCCGGTGTCCTGTCAATAATGATATACAAACTCAGTTCTAAGCTATGTTCAAGATTACACTAGTGGTGAGACACGACACCTAACTGGATACTAGCTAAGTGGGGACCTAGCATAAAAGACTAATATGAAGTGTCACTATACACAAACTAACTCTCTAGGGTCTTTACACTAGTGCGGGGTGATGTCCAATATGACTAAAACACAAAACAACACAAAAAGTTGCAAGCCGTAATTATTCAATAATTAAATCTACTGTACACTATGTTCCAACAATTTTTGAGATAGACAAAAAGCTCAAATATATATAAAATAAAGTACAAAAATGATTCTTGTTAATTATAGAAATTTATACTAATTTTTTTGGAATTTATAAACCCTCATAAATATTTACTAAAAATCAGTAAACACATGTATCCTGAAAATGAGTTCTGTTTTCCTATTTTTATAAAATACCAAAAGTACTTATTAAATACTGGAAAAATTATAATAAATTATCTAAATTAACATAGTATTTAAATATAATCTTTTTTCCAGATTTTTATAGAAATTAAAATATATATAAAAATTTAAAACCAGAAAGTAACAATTTTTGGAAAAATAATTAATTACAAATTAAGGATAATACATAAGCAAAATCTACAGATGTTGTCGGATGATAAAATAAATATCACCAACGTGTCAAGAACGGTCAAATCAGCTAGGATAGTCTACCCATAAGTCCAATTTGGACACAGGGGCAAAACGGTAATTTCGGGTCAAAATGATGTCCGCCGTTGGACACACTTTGCACCGAAAAGCGTGTCGGGATAGAAGTCTACAAAACCTAGCAAATTATATGTCCACGAATCCAGAATGATGATACGAACCCAACGGTATATCCGGAATAGGATTCCGATGTGCCGATCTCAAAATGATACGTTGACGCGACACTTGGTATCCGGTTTGCACGGAAATGCGTGCTGGAGCAAATGTCTTCAAAACTCAGTAAATTATATGTCAACGAGTCCAGAATGACGATACGAACTCAACGGTATATCCAGAATGGGATTCCGATGAGCCGGCGTCAAAAAGTCCCGTTGACTCAGAAAGTGGGACCCGCTTTGCACCGAAATGCGTGCCAGGGCCCACGTTCTCCAAATCAAGCAAATTTTATATGTAAATATGCCAGAACGACGCCACGAGTCTACTGGTGGTGTCAGAAATTGAATCCGGAGTCCCGGGTTCAAAAATGGAATTTTACAAGTGCAAATTAAAGAATTCGGACGGCCAACTTTGGCGTCGAATTCGACCGACCAAACGTGCTTAAAACGAAATGAAAACTAAAGGAGACAGGAAGGTGGTTATACCAGCTGTGCACCGGAACTGACGGTGCGCAAAACAGAGCTGCGACGGCGAAGTTACGAGCTGACGAAATCGGCTCCACGAAACTGTCCAAAAACAGTTCAATTTAAAACGTCAACTTGGTGGCCAGTTTTGAGGTATCAAACGACAAATTTAACGGGCGAAAATTGACAGGAGTGAAGATAGATATACCGAGATTGCGACGGAGCAAAGAGATCGCCGATCCAACGGTCGGATCTCCCGAAAAACGTGCACGAACTTGCTGTCCCGAAACACAATTTCTGAAATTTCTTGCGCGCGCGTCGACGGGATTTCGACGTAAACGCACGAATCGTGTGTTTAACACGTCGGGGAGGCCGGTGGTTGACATGGGGAGGTCGCCGGGGGTCGCGCGTCTGTGGAGGGGGTCGTCGGTGGTCGGTGGCTCGCCGCGGTGGCGCGCGCCATGCGCCCATGCGCGCACGCGCATGTATTCGCGCGGCTGCAGCGGCTGCTGCCAGCACTGCTGCGGGGCGGGTCCGGCCACGTCGGGCGGCGGAGCAGGGCCGGGCACGGCGGGGACGCGCGATGGCGGTGTTGGAGTGGGGGTGGTGGTGCATGGTGTTGGTGATGGTGATGAAATAGTTGAGGGTGGTGAGTATGATGGTGATGATGAATATGAAGATGATGAAGTTGATGATGGTGATGAAGTGGTGGAGAGTAGGAGGAGGAGAGGGAGGAAGGAGGTGATGGGGAGAAGAATGGTGAGGGTGAGCTCGGGAGGAGCTCGGCCAATGGGGAGGAAAGACTTCGGCTGTGGTGGTGGTATGTTTTAAAAATGAAGAGAGAGGGAGAGAGAGAATTGTTTATGAGTGTATGTAATATAAAGAGAGTGAGAGAGAGAGTTGATATTATGGGATGAGAGAGAGAGAGAGTGAGGAAAGTAGGTCGGTCCACAGGTGGGGGGGGGGTGCTGTGAGGTGGAGGTGAGGGGGTGTGTGAGGTTTAGAAAGAGAGAGAGTGAGAATTATATATATGTGTGAGTGTATATGTAGAAAGAGTGAGAGAGAGTGTTGATATTTTAAAAGGAGAGAGAGAGATGTATGAGATGAGAGAGAGGGATGTCGGCTAGGGGGGAGGGGAGAGTGCTGGCATTGGGGTGAGGTGTGTGTTGTGGTTTAATGGGAGAGAGAGAATTATATATATATATATATATATATATATATATATATATATATATATATATATGAGATATTCAAGATATTTAATAAGTAGAGAGAGAAAGAAATATTTCCAAAATAGGAAAAATAGGAAAATCTTGCGGGGTATTTGAGCAGTCATGGGAGAACAATATGGAGCTTGGGTTCGGGTTCGGTAGAGCCGGGTCGGGTCAAAATCGGACCGGGTGCAATAATGGAATTAAAATAGGGATTTATAATCATGGGAAAATAAATAATATGCGGGGACTCCAATAAATGGGACACAAGTTTCATGTGGGTAGTAGGCTTCGTATGGACCACGTCCATACTTTGGGTCGGCTAGGTTGGATCGATGTCGGGTCCCGAAATAAATTGGAAATTAAATCAGGTTTTACGGCAGATAATTAATTGGCCTAAATTGAACCGAAAGTTTTGCGAAGGAAATGGAGCACAAAATGGAGTGTCTGAGTGGGACACGAAGGTCATGGGTGGAGAGCGTCTCGAGTAGATCATTTATGAGAAGTTAGTTTCGAGAAAATGGCTGATCTGGTGCTCCTAAATTAAAAGCAACGACAACGTGCAAACGATGATCAAAAATAAAAGTGGGAATAATTATTGAATGATTAATCGGTCTAAGTTGACCCGAACTTGCGCGATACAAAAAGAGCACAAGGGAACGAATTCAAGTGGGACACGATATATCAACAGGAAGATAATCTCGTCTACTTCAAAACTCGTGAAGAGAGTTTACAGAGATTGGCATCCCTGACGCTCCAGAAGTCAAAGTTACGGAAAGGTACATTAATGATCGAAACAATTAAATAAATAAAATATTTATCGGAAATAATTCATTTAGAAAAATTTAAAATAGCCCTGAAATTCAGGGGGCTTACACTTCGTATAGACACACTTGTCTGTTTCACTGACCCTGTAGCCATTTGACCTTATCACCTTGTCAAACTTCTCATGCCACATTTTGGGAGCTTGTTTCAAACCATACAGAGACTTCATCAACTTGCAGACTTTGTCTTCCAGACCTCTGACGACAAAACCTTCTGGTTGTTGCATGTAGATCTCTTCGGTCAGCTCGCCATTAAGGAATGCCATTTTCACATCCATCTGATGTATCACCAGCTTGTGTATTGCTGCTAGAGCAATTAACAATCTGATAGTTGTCATCCGAGCTACTGGAACATAAGTGTCAAAGTAGTCGATCCCCTGCTTCTGAGCAAACCCCTTGGCCACTAGCCTGGCCTTAAACTTGTCAATGGTTCCATCTGCTTTCATCTTCTTCTTGAAGATCCATTTGCATCCGATGGGTCTTGCTCCTTCTGGCAGGTCAACCAATACCCATGTGTTGTTGGAGGTGATTGAGTCAATCTCGTTGTCTATCGCCTCATTCCAGAATACAGCATCTCTGGTCTTCATCGCCTCATCATAGGTAAGAGGATCTGCTTCCACATGATAGGTGACGAAGTCATCTCCGAAGTCTTTCGGCCTCCTCGTTCGCTTAGTTGACGGCTCAACGAGTTCTGGTTCAGCTGGTGTCTCCTTGACGATAGCTTCATCTTGGACTACTGGTTCATTAAAGACTTCTGTCTGCTTTGTACCCTCATCATTCTCCGGAAGATCTGCGAGAACAATATTCTTGTGTTTTGCAAACTTGTCTTTAAAGTATTCAGCATCGCGAGATTCGATGATATGGTTTGACTCGATATCAAGGAATCTCCGAGCATCACTCTTCTCGGCATACCCCAAGAAGATCGCCTTCATAGTCCTTGTCTCCAGCTTCTGAATCTTCAGATCCGGGAGCTTCACATACGCCAGACACCCCCACACTCGAATGACATTCAAGTTAGGTCTGACTTTGAACCAGAGTTCATGAGGAGTTATGTCGAAAGTTGCATATGGCACTCTGTTCAGAATGAACGTTGCCGTTAGTGCAGCTTCTCTCCAGTAACACTTTGGAAGACCCGCAGTCAACAGTATGGAGTTCATCATCTCTGTCAAAGTTCTGTTCTTCCTTTCTGCTACTCCGTTGGATTGAGGAGAGTACGGAGCCGTTGTCTCATTGATGATTCCATGTTCTTTGCAGAATAATAAGAATTCATGAGACCGATACTCCCCGCCTCGATCACTCCTTAACCTCTTGAGTTGTTGTCCAGTTTGTCGCTTAGCCTCGGCCCTGAACTCCTTGAACTTCTCGAATGCTTCGTCTTTAGACTTGAGCAAGTAGACGAAAGCATACTTTGAGAAGTCATCGATGAAAGTAATGAAATACTTCATCCCGGCCTTTGTAGAGAATTGTTTGAAGTTACAGATATCTGAGTGAACCAACTCCAGAAGATCTGTGCTTCGATGGACCCTGTGGAAGGGTTTTCTTGTGATCTTCGTCTGAGCACATACTTCGCATTTCTCTACCTTACCCCCACACTTGGAGATAAGTCCTAGACTAGACATTCTGTTAATCCTTTTACAATGAACATGTCCTAGCCTATTATGCCACAACTCAAGAGAATAATCAGAAAAGGTGATTGCATTTATTTATCATGCTGGGTTACAACAAGCTGAATCTTGTACATTCCTTCAGTTTGGAAAGCTTTTTCGAAGAATGTACCCTTCTTGGACATCACCAACTGGCCAGCATTGATGTCCATCCTCAAGCCTGCGTTGCAGAGCAGACTTCCAGAGATCAGGTTCTTAGCAATTACTAGAACATGCTTCACACCTTGAAGCGTCAGAGTATTTCCCGATGTGAGTTTCAGCTCCACCGTCCCGATCCCCAGTACTTCAGCTTGTGCCTGGTTTGCCATTATGACCTTCTCTGAAGTTGGCTCATAAGAGACGAACCAGTCTTTGTCTGAACAGACATGGCAGGTCGCACCAGTGTCTATCCACCAGTCCAAGTCAGCCCCCACAGTTGCAACCTATGCTAACATGGCAACTAGATTAGTAATCATAGAAACCTTACTAGGCTCACCTTGTTCTTTGGGCTTGGACTTGCATTCGGATTTGTAGTGGCCCTTCTTACCACAATTGAAGCAAGTCACATGGGACTTGGACTTCTGTTGCTTGAAAGCAGGACCCTTCACTTTCAGATTCGTGAAGTCCTTCTTTTTGTGATGAGAAGCAGCCTGCTTCCCCTGGTACTCTCTGGTTTGGACCAGATTTGCCTTCGCCAGTTGTTTGGACAGAGTATCCATCTTCTTTACAGTCCATGTATCTTACTCTATGCATGCTTTACATTTCCCAACATGATATGAACTGCGTGAGATGTATTGTACTCGTTCCGCTCCTGACTGGATATGTTATGAAAATATTACAGATGTTGATGCTAGCTGAGGTGGTTCCCACTATTCTTCTCTATGGGTTGCCTGGTAGATATCTTTAGTTAGTCTTGTTGTTCCTTCTTTATTTTCCTGTCTTATGATCATTATAGATTCTAGTTGTTCTAGTGATATTGCTATTAATTCTTGTCTTATCTTCCTTAGTTTTCGTGATGTGACATGAGTACATTTCTAATTATGGATTCTTAGATGTTGTAGTTAGTATAGTATACTTGACAGCGTTCTACCGCCGATACTGCGGCGTAGGCTGGGCGTGGCCCACGTATCCGTATCCGTATATCCGGGTGCGGGTCGTGACACGTTTTTAGTGGTGGCCCATGCAGGTCAGTCTTTGCAATTAATGCGAAGTCGTGGTAGTACTTGAGCTTATCTGTACTACTGCGAGCCTGCCCTAGGATTAAGGTTGAGTCATGGAATATTTTAGAAATTTGGTACTCAGTCACATATTAGGAACTCTTGGTAGATTCCAGGGATGACCCCTGGGAATCTTATTTCGAACTTTTCGAAATTTTTTCCATTTGTTCTGTCCATCCTGATTTCTGAAACATCTGTCAGTTATCAACTTTATTCTTTCTTGGAATGAGTTTGGGGACCCCAGAGGGAAGGTATAAGTTGAACTTATATATCATCTAGGATAAGACGAGAATATGATTTGCCAGTCTCATATCAGGTTGAGATTGTTTTAGATTATATTCCAATAATTTCCTTTATCTTGACCTAGATAGTACCTTTGGACATCTCCTGAGAATTTTCTTCTAAACTCTACCTCGGAATCTGTTTTAGCTAGTTTTCATTTAATTATCCTTGATTCGTTGTTGAATTTTGAATCTTGATGTTCGTTGTTGACTTCGATTTTGATTTTGTTGAAGATAAGTTTCTCTGGATTGAGTTAAGATATCCTGATAAACATAATTGATGGAGACGATGGGAACGATAAATGTCTACTTTACTTATGGAGTTGGAATTTATCGCAGTCATATTAGCTAGCCTGACAGGGACATGGAGCCTGATTTTGGATATACTATCCTAGTTATGGAATTTAGATTCTCTTGCAGCCATACCGGTTGGCGTGGTAAGGAATCTAGATGACATGATTATAGGGTGTATACCTTAGTTATGGACTCTATCGTTTATTGCAGCTATGTTTACTGACGTGGCATAAATTCTGGCAACATGGTTTTGGATAGACGTGTATGGTTATCAGGTCATATCTTAAGTTGATTCACTTCTTTTACCAATTGAGCAATATAATTCCTACCATTATTTCTTGTTTATCATTATTTTCTCTCTCATCGTATGATGATTTTCTCATCTTACCGTCATTTTCTTTGCCTTGTTTAGCCATGTCTTGATTACACCAATCACCTATTTCATATCTACATCTGTCATCTACACTGGAAACTCTAAAAATTTTGAAATTTTTATATCTCAATTGTTTCTTATAAATTTCGATACTGTTATGATTTTGATTCCCTTCTGTCCATGACCAATCAATTTTAGTCGTCTTGTTTATCGCGCCAAAGAGTCTTGGTTGCTGACTAAACTCTAGATGACTTCAAATTCCTTTGTGACTTGGATTTTCATCCTTGGATTCTCGTGCCCAGCCTTCATTGATCTTATTCTCCATCTGGCCCAAATTCTGATTTACTCAAAGGTTGATCAACTTAGATCGTGTTGAGACAAATTTCTTTATCGTGGTTGGATTTCAATGCTATCAACACTCGTGCCTATACTCTTTTCGACCCTGATTTTATTTCCTGATTACATCCAAATTCCTTGTGATTAGTCGTGCCTAGATGATTGGGCATGACTAAGACAACTTGGGATTTCCTTGACCGTGATTTTAACGATCATAACTATATATTTTATCTTGCCTCAAACTCGTGCCTAAGTTTTTGCCTAAAAACTTTCTATCTTGTTTTACCCCTACTACAACCTTAATTTCGAGGACGAAATTTCTATAAGGTGGGTAGGATGTAAGTCCCCTGAATTTCCCGAATTATTTTTCGAATTTTCTAATGAATTATTTTCAATAATTCATTTCTATATAATTAATTTCGATTCGATTAATTTTGATTTAATGCTCTTTACCGTGACTTGGATTTCTAGAGCATCAGGGATGCCAGTCGCTGGAAACTTCCTTCTTGGAGTTTGTAGTAGACGAGATTATCTTCATGTTGATATATCGTGTCCCACTCGAACTCGTTCCCTTGTGCTCCATTTGATTCGCGCAACTTCGGGTCAATTTAGACCAATTTATCGTCTGCCGTAATTCGTGATTTAATTTCCAACTTAATTTCCGGGCCCGACATCGGTCCAATCCAGTCGACCCAATATATAGCCCTGGCCTGTTTTAAGCCTACTATGCACTTGCCACTTGCGCGCCATCGAATTGATTTTTCTTGTGCTCCAATTTCGTTCATGATTTTAAATAGTTTAAATTATTATTTTAATTAAATCTTGGCTTCGACCTTGTCCAAACTTGGCCCAACGCCCAACCCAGTTTAGTGTGGGCCCTGTCACGACTGCCCATACACCCCACTGGTGTTTTCCTATTTTTGCCTACTCGAAAATATAATTATTTTATTTTATATTATTATCTCTCTCTCTCTGCTTATTTTAATCTCATTTTATTCCTTGTATATTATATATGTATATATGTATATGTGTATATATATACATATGTATATACACTCACACTCTCTCTCCTTTCTCTCTCCTCACCCAAGCACACACACACCCCCCCCATCACCAGCTCACCCCTCTCTCCATTTTCTCTCTCTAAAATATCTCCCCCTCTCTCTAAATATCTATCTCTCTCTCCTCTCACCCATCACCTCACTCTCTCTCCTTCCCTCTCTTTACAGTACACACACCATCACCCCCCCTCCCTATGTGGTCAGCCGAACCCCCTCACCCCTCTCTCTACTTTTCTCCTTCTCTCTTTCTAAATATCTATCCCTCTCTTCTAAATATATCTCTCTCTCTCACTTTAATCACACCCCTCCCCCTTCCTATACACGTACAGCACCCCCTCCTCCTGTACACAGCCGACAAACCCACTCCCATTCTTCCTTCTTCTTATTTTTCATTCCTCCTTCCTTCTTCTTCTTCACACTCCAACACCATCACCACCATCATTTTCTTCCTTCCTCCTCCTCCTACTCAACACCACCATCACCATTATCATCTTCATCAACACCATCTCCTCCACTAAACCACCGCCCTCGCCATGCCCGTAGCCGCCGCCGCCGCCGTGTCGGGCCAGCACCGCCGCCGCCGCGCGTGCGTGCGCCTGCACGCAGCAGTGCTAGCAGCAGCAGCTGCTGCGGGAAGCAGCGGCAGCGCACCACCGCGCCACCGCCGCCGCAGTTGCGCGCCACCGCGCGGCCACCAGCCCCCACAGCTCTGGCGACCCCCTGGGCGGCCTCTCCGTGGCCACCGCCCACTTCCCCGACGCGCACGATAGGCGATTCGTGCGTTTACGTCGAAATCCCGTCGACGCGCGCGCGGGAAAGTTTCAGAAACTGTATTTCTGGACAGCGACTTCGCGCGTATTTTCTGGGAGATCCGACAGTTGGATCGGCGAACTCCTTGCTCCGTCTCAATCTCGGTATATCCCTCTTCACCTCTGTCAAGTTTGAACCGTTAATTTCGTCGTTTGATACCTCAAAACTGGCCACCAAGTTGACGTTTTAATTTGAACTGTTTTTGCACAGTTTCGTGACGCCAACATCGTGGGTTCGTATCTTCGTCGTCGCAGCTCCGTTTTGCATGCCACCAGTTCCGATGCACAGCTGGTATAACCCTCTTCCTGCCCCCTTTAGATTTCATTTCAGTTTGAGCTTGTTAGGTCGGTCGAATTCGACGCCAAAGTTGGTCGTTCGAATTCTTAGTGTTGCACTTGTTTAATTCCATTTTTGAACCCGGGACTCCGGATTCAATTTCTGACACCACCAGTAGACTCGTGGCGTCGTTCTGGCATGTTTTCATATAAAGTTTGCTTGATTTGGAGAACGTGGGCCCTGGCACGCATTTCGGTGCAAAGCGGGTCCCACTTTCTGGGTCAACGGGTCATTTTGAGTTCGGCTCATCGGAATCCAACTCCGGATATACCGTTGAGTTCGTATCGTCATTCTGGACTCGTTGACATATAATTTGCTAGGTTTTAGTGGACATTGGTTCCGGCACGCATTTCGGTGCAAGTTGGATACCAATATCCGGGTCAGCATGTCATTTTGAGTTCGACTCATCGGAATCCAATTCCGGATATACCGTTGAGTTCGTATCGTCATTCTGGACTCGTTGACATATAATTTGCTGAGTTTTGAAGACATTTGCTCCGGCACGCATTTCCGTGCAAACCGGATTCCAAATGTCCGCGTCAACGGACCATTTTGTGATCGGGACATCGGAATCCTATTCCGGATATACCGTTGGGTTCGTATCATCATTCTGGATTCGTAGACATATAATTTGTTAGGTTTTATAGACTTTTATCCTGACACGCTTTTCGGTGCAAAGTGTGTCCAACGGCGGACATCACTTTGGCCCGAAATTACCGTTTTTGCCCCTGTGTCCAAATTGGACTTTTGGACAGGCTATCCTAGCTGATTTGACCATTCTGGACACGTTGGTGATGTTAGTTTCATCATCCGACAACATCTGTAGGTTTTCACCCTATTATTATAATCCTTCTCCTTTTGTGGTATTTTGAGTTCCATCGATTCCGGTGATTTCACAATCACTGAAATTGATGGGTTGACCTTGTAGATGTTTATAGAGACTAGCCTTGACCCTGTTTGACCATGGTTGACTGCTTTGACTAAACGTCGAAGTAGAGTCAACATTTGACCTAGGTTAGACTAGTTTTGACCTAGAGTTGACCATAGTTGACCAGTTGACTAAATGTCAACTGTAAGTCAACCATTGACCCAGTTTGACCTAGTTTGACTTGTTTTGACTTATTGTGGCCTAGTTGACTTAGTGGACTGAGTCTGACCTAGATTACGTAGCTTATACTATAGAATCAAGCCTAACACTCTTGAACCCTAATTAGCTTATATATATCTTATCTCTAGGTCTGTGGCATCACTCTGAGCATCGATCCCATTTAACAGCTCAGGACCGCAGACGAGTACATTCTCTGATCTTTTCATGCTTGTTAGGACTTATATTCTTGCTTTAGATTACTTTACATGATGCTGTCACGTCATTATCACGGATTGGTACTATATGGATCTTGTTATGCGATGTTATCTCCCTCGGGGTGCATCAGATACAGTTGTCATGTGCTTTTCACGAACATCTTGTATTTCATGTACACCGCTTTCATGTATACTCTTGTGCAATCTTGTACTCTCATGATCACGTGAGCAAACATGATAAAAACCTCTTGCGCAAGGTAACGTAACTTGACTGGATCCTTGTGTATTGATTGGGGAGGGTGAGTAGGAAATGGTTATGTGATCAAAATCCTATCTTGTACAAACTCTTGTGAAATCTTGTGAAATCTTGTATATGTCCTAAGCCCGTTTATATAACCATATCATGCTCTAAATCACAGGTTACCTACAGTTCTTACTTATCATATATATAGATATTTCCAGTTATCAAATCTCTCTCATTTTTACATATATTCTTTACAGTCCATGTATCTTACTCTATGCATGCTTTACATTTCCCAACATGATATGAACTGCGTGAGATGTATTGTACTCGTTCCGCTCCTGACTGGATATGTTATGAAAATATTACAGATGTTGATGCTAGCTGAGGTGGTTCCCACTATTCTTCTCTATGAGTTGCCTGGTAGATATCTTTAGTTAGTCTTGTTGTTCCTTCTTTATTTTCCTGTCTTATGATCATTATAGATTCTAGTTGTTCTAGTGATATTGCTATTAATTCTTGTCTTATCTTCCTTAGTTTTCGTGATGTGACATGAGTACATTTCTAATTATGGATTCTTAGATGTTGTAGTTAGTATAGTATACTTGACAGCGTTCTACCGCCGATACTGCGGCGTAGGCTGGGCGTGGCCCACGTATCCGTATCCGTATATCCGGGTGCGGGTCGTGACATATATAGTGCACAATTCAGAACAATTTTAAAACGTCATGAATAGATAACATGTATAGGCTCAATGCAGCACATTTATAACACTTTATACTATTCAAATTAGCACATCCAAATCAGTCCATATAATTGTCAGGCCTAAAAATCAAATTAACATTATATATCACCATCTTTATTACATTTCTCAAAATAGAGTACATATCAACATCTTCATTACATTCTCAAAATAGAATATCCAAATACATATATACATTTACAAATACATATATACATTTACAACTACTAAAAAACCTGCACCCAGAGCTCTGTTGGACTACCAGGGACTACTCCAACTGCTAAAATCTTTATGGAAAAAAGCAGTATCCTCGTTTGTTTGAATTTAATGTCTCTTGCAATTGATTGGTCCACATATGAAAGAAGGAAAGCTGAAAAAAAACAAAAAAAAAGATTACATTGGAAGCATGAATAAACTTGACAGTACATTCTCTTAAATCAACATGAATAAGCTTAAAAAAGATTACATTGGAAGCTGAGCAGCCAGCATCAAACTTCTCAAGCAGCACCAACATGTAACTTATAGTTAGGGATAACAGTACCTAGGAAACTCTCCAACCAATGAGCCATCCAGACCGGTCAAGAAAAAAATATGAACCAATAAGCAAGTAAGTCCTTGAAACACAAGCAATAAAACATAGAGGGAAAAAATTATGTAGTCCCAACATTTATGTAGTCCCAACATAGAGGGAAAGGAATTATTTTTTTCAACAAATTTAAAATATGCCATTCATGATTTGAACCTTCTAAATAAATAAAACTGTAATTGGTCTAATACCATGTTAAAATCTATGCCACCAATACTCCAATTTCTACAACCAAGGATTCACCACAAACACATAGTTGTTACCATGTAATGTATTTGCTTTTTTTGGCATATGTAAAATAGCTCATTCTTTCATTCAAGTTATATTATGGTCCGTAGTAACTCAGGTCAATTTGCAAGTACAGAAGTATGACATAGATGAAAGTAAAAGGTAAATCAACTAAATGAGAATAAAACAGGTCTTATCCAAGACTAATATATACTTTGTTAACACAAGTAAAAGCTCACAGAGCAGAAACTAAGGCAGCTAACTGAACTTAAATAAATCTATGTTAAGTTGTGTGGAAGACTTGTTACCCAAACTTTAGGAGAGGAAAGACCGCATCACAGTCATGGGAGAAGCCTCTTCCAAGCCGCAAAGAGCACAAGCTGTTCATTATATATTCAGAAGCAGAATAAACATAAACTAGGTTACAAGAAGCGAAACAAAATTAAAAGAAATAAAAATATATATGCTAAGAACTAACACCAGTAAGCAAGATGAAGATAACCAAAAGATTCTATTATTTATGAATGTAACTATCAAAAGAAGTCTAAACATTATCACATATTTTTTTTCCCTGCAAACTGACTGTTAGCTCTTCTGAAGGTATATGGATCACATTTACCCGAAGCTCGATATCCCAACTGGATACTAATGTAGTTCTTTTACAATCCTAAACCAATTCAAGTTAATAACTGGGGCAATATTATTGAAGGTGATGGACCACACAAAATATTAGAGAATCTAAATTTCATTCAATATTAGAAGAGAAATTAGGAGAGCAGTTACCAAGGAGCACATACTTGTTCAGCTAGCACGAGAGCATATTTGCATATTAAGAACCTTCTATGTTGACACACAATCTACAAAAGAATCCAATTGCACTCTGTTAACACCTAATCCATATAATAATAGCATACACAGCAATAGAATTCAAATTTCACTACTAGTGAATCAACAAAATTCCATCACAAATCCAAGGAATTTCATTCAATAATAAACTTCCTATACAAATAAAATAATATACATGCCAAAGAGGCACAAAAGAAAGCTATCAGAACAATATATATGCTAAGTAGAGCATTACTGGATTGAGAGTGCTATGTTCTCTGAACCTTTTCTCCAAAAGAGCAGACTGCTCCTTCGTAAGCCTGAGCTTCTTCCTCACGTTGTCGCCCTCTTCGTCGCTCACCCGCGAAGAGGAGCCCCTCTCCGCTTCGACCTCCCCGCACGCGGTCGGCGAGAACGTCGACACCGAGCTGTGCGAGGACGACGGCGGAGCCTTGGGCATCGTCGTCGGCACGCTACTGTACGCGACGGTGCCGTCGGAGGCGCTCGGGGTAAGCTAGATGAACCTGGACATATAACTGGGTGCGAGACACAAACGTAACGAGAACAAACAACACAAACCCTAACCCTAAGGAGGGAAAAATCAAATATTTCCCAAAAGAAAACTGTCACTGCCACTTTTCTAGCTTGAGGGTATTTTGGTCATTTTCAAAATTTTGTTAATTAATTTGAATTTTTATTAATTATTTGGAGTTAATATATTTAATATGATTTTAGTGATTTTTGGTGATTTTGTGAAATTGATTTTTGGCCTATAGAGACTTTGACTTGAGTTAACCTTGTAGACTAACCTAGTGGCTAACCTAGGTTTTGGACTTGTGATTTAGATTTGAAAACCTAGAATGACTTAAGTTCTTGAGGGTGGACTCATTAGGATTTGTTTGGGTTGATTAGGAACTAGCTAGACTAGAGAATGGCTTGTGTAGTCACAAGTCAATTCATGACTTAACTTAGACTGAACCTAACTAGCTAGCCCAAACCCCAAGCCCTAGACCCTTGGCCGGCCCTAAGACAGCCTATTTCCCTATTTATAGTCTCCCAAATTTAGGGCAAACCTCTTTTCATTAGGGTTCATCAAGTTTAGGAAAGAGGTAATGTTCCATCTTTGAAAATTCATAGAAAATCCAATTTAGCTCCTTTTCCCTTCAAGCAAATTCCTATAGTCTCTAATTAATGTTTTCCTACTGTTGGAATTGAGTTTTGACAGGGGGCACACAATTTGAGGAGCTTTGGTGGTTGAAAGGATCTCTTTCTTTGGTGTGTTTTTGAAGCTTTGGAAACCAATAGGTATAATCCTCATCTCAGCCCCTATATTCCATTAAAATTCATTTTTAGGGTCCCCTAGCCCTCACCCAACTGATGGGGAAGCTAACCCTTGGTTTCGAGCTCATTTCGTGTCCGTATCGGACACGTATCTGAGTATAGCACAAGGTGCTCGACGAAATGTCCAAGTGGACTGCTCGATTGATTTCCCAAATGTTTTTGATTTAAAACCTAGATCTAGGTGTCGTCTAAGTATTTCCAGTGTCCTAGGCTAGTTTTGGTGTCGTGTCGTGTCGTGGGGACACGCGAACCCGTGTGTGCAGCCGTGTGCGCGCGGCACTGTTCATCCCCTGCTACTCGGGGATGATTGCGCGCAGCACACGCCACGTGGCCACGAAATCTTTGGCACACGTGTTGGGGTGTTGACTGACACGAGGCTCGTCAAATTTCACGAGTCCTCGTGTCGTGTCGAACACGTTTTTGAGCGTGCACTGATCAGCTGTGTGCGTGTGTGTGTTCTCTGTGATGTTCTGTTTGTTAAATCGATTTTAAATGTTTTAAAAATATGTTTAATGAATATTTAGATCCTAAATACCTTGGTTAGATTCCTATTATTCATTAGATTGCATTGGTTTAAGGATTTGATTGGTTTGGGTTCGAAATTTTCATAAGACAGTGAGAACACTGATGCTTGTGATAACATTTTTTCCAGTTTTCTAAACTGAGTTTTGCTATCATTTTAAACCCCTTAAACACTGTTAATTACATGTTGTTAAGTCCCTAACATGTTCATCTACGTATTACCTAGCTGTGTGTGTGGATTTTGGATCAAAACGAATGTGGGTTCAATACAACTGAGATTCTTCCTGTGAGTATCAGTCCTTATGTTGAGTTCTGTCCAGATTTTTAAACTAAGTTTTGGACATCCATTTAACCCATTAAATGTTGTTATTTGCATGTAATTTAACCCCTTACATGTTCTCCTACATAATTTCTATTTGTATGCAAATTTTGGACTGAATTGGAGAGGGTTTGGTTCACAAATCTGAGATTCTGAGTTTTGGTTACCAGATATAGGATGTTAGATTGTGAGATGAGTTTCAACTCTAAATTTCTGAATTGACATTGATATGGTAACTGTAAATGGGTTCTCATATGAGTTTGTTAAGGTTTATGAAAAATCTGAGAGTTGAATAACCTGAAAACTGAAATGCTTGAACCTGAGTTTTACCTAGACATGGCATTGCTCACTGCCATGGTATTTCCTGCATTGTTAGTTCACTGACACAGTCTCTTCACTGTGTGTTTTTCCTGCACACACTCTATTTTAATTCCTGCACTGGTATGGTAGTTCAACACACACCTATATACACATTCCTCCTCACTGTGTGTTTTTCCTGCACATTATGGTATGCCTGTTTTCATGATTTCACACCCTTCATTGTTTCCTGCAAACACAGCCTCATGCTTTAACTCCTGCATTTTACATCATCTACTTTACTACTATTTCCTGCATATAATTTCCTGCAGTTACATCATAATCCTTACTGTTTAATTCCTGCATATGTATATTCCTGCACATTGCCATGTATGTGATCACATTGACACAAACACTTTATCCCTTACACTGTTTGTTTTTCCTTCACACACAAACTCATTTGCCACTTACACTTGACACTATTTTTTTTCCTGTGAGCCACACTACACACTTTCCCTCTCATTATTTTCTCTATGTAAAATATATGTAGGTAGGTATATGTAAATGTATGTATGTAATGTAATTGCATATAGCTATATAATGTATTATGCCTTAAATCTAATGCATGCCTATATACAAATGTGTGTATATGTATATCAAGTTTGAATGTAAATAGCTATGTGTTGGCTAGTTAGTGATTTTAGCCATGTGCTAGATAGCTATTGTTACTTAGATATTGTTTTATAGGCCTAGTGTATAGTGTTGACCTATAGCCTTATATGATGAAGTTTATGTTAAATATGGGATAGATAGGTATGGGTGTTGTTTGTAGACTTGTATAGTCTTGGTTGCCTTAGTTGACTAGATGTTGACTTGGTTTGACCCAGTATTGACCAAGAGTTGACTTGACCTAGATTGACCTAGAAAATCATATAGAATGCATAGTAGGACTCCTCATCATTATTATGGACTTGTTGTGACCTGTGCTGTTCTGTTTAGGAGCCAGACACCACTCCTTGGACAGTACGTTTCTTTGTGGACACTCAGTTACAGGCGAGCACATTCTCTGATCATTTCATATCCTGTTTAGAATTATTTCCTGCAGTAGATTACTTTACTTGTACTGTCACGATGGTTACACGGATTAGTACTATATGGATCCTTTCTTGAGATGTTATCCTTACGGAGCATCGGGTACTACGTGTTTTGTGCGTTTCACTTACATGGCGTATCACTATGCTTCCTGGTTCTTTGATTACTTACGACATATACTCTTATGATCGTAGAGTCTTCCTAGAATCTTACACTGTTGGGTAACCCCCAGAATCACCCATTTATGGGCATCCATGTATCACCCTACGGGGCCTTGCATGGAATCATATAACATAACCTGGCTGGATCCTTGTGTATTGATTGGGGGTACGGGGGAGTAGAATTGAACATGTGAATAAGAACCAAGTAGTATCTTATCAGAATCACTTCCTTAGTGTCTCATCAGAATCTCCTAGCCCATTTACATGTTCATATTGTACTCTGACTCACTAGTCACTGCTATTTCTCTACGTATAGTAGATATTCTATTACAGCTCTTCCTGTTTTACATATTGTTTTTCTTTCAGTACCTGTATCTTACCTTACTGCATGTTCATATTTTCTAACCTGCTATGAATTGTTGAGATGTACTGTGCTCGTTCCTGTCCTGACTGGACCTGTTGAAATATTACAGAGGATGAGGAGGAGGCTTGCCTGGACACCTATTACGGGACAACCCTTGAGGACACCTGTGAGCTGGACCCTCTGGAGGATCCAGCAGTAGCTGAGGGCCTTCCCCCGACTGTTTAGACTAGTCTAGATAGTTTATTATCTTGTAGTCTGGAGATTTGTTCTAGTTAGACTTTTATGTGGAGATCAGTTTTGTATATATTCTTTTATCTGAGACTGGTACTGCTGGGATCATCTTAGAATATTGTTTATCTATTTCATTCCTTGAGTTCTATTTCATATCGTGCTATCTCTTCCTTAGCTGTGATTGAGTTGTTATTACTATGATACCCCGTTCAGGGAATATGAACTGTTTAGATAATTACACTGTTAGATGTTGTGACCTAGGACAGCGTTCTACCGCCGATACTGCGGCGTAGGCTGGACGTATTCACGTCTCGTGCCCTTACTCTAGGGTGCGGGTCGTGACAAAAACACTCAAATTTACTGAATCAAGCGCTGCCCAGATGATAAAAGTGAGAAAATAGTCGAAAATCGAACTAGAATGGAGTTGAAGTTGAGGATCATACCACCGCCTCCTAATGCTCGTGCCGCACCCTCCCCACCGCCTCCATCTGCTGCTCGAACTCCCTCCTCCCGACCCCGACCTTCTTCAGCCTCTTCACCACCACCATCGTCGCGTCCACCTTTGCGTAGATCTGGAGTTTGGGAGAGGAAAAATTGGAGTCGAACCAAAAAGGAGGGAAAATAAAAAGTAAAAAATTGGAGGAGAAGAGGTTTGGGGAGGAGCTGCTCAGTTAGAAAATGGATGAGAAATAAATTCTCTCTCTCCCACTTAGCTTTTATACAATAAAAGAATTACAAGTTTGCCACCGCTCTAAACTATTAATATCGCTTTATTTTATAAACGTTATAAAAAGCCCAAAATTAGCCCAAACCGTCATAGAAAAAAGGTATTTTTCAACTTAATAACGCTTATGTATCAACCGTCATTAAAACTCCTTGTCGAGTGTCATTAAAAGGGTTTTTTGTTGTAGTGGTAGTTTGCATATACTGTTTTCTCTCTTCCACTTCGCTTGCTTGGTCGTAGCAGCGGCCACAGCCGCAGCAGATCCAGTGGTTGGAACGATCGGTTTTTCTTCTGACAGCACGTGATCAACATTCACGAGTTGAAGATTTAAAGTGACCTTTCGTCTCCATATCTGGAAGTGTTCGTCATCGAATTTCTCCAACTTGTTAAAGCCGGTATCGATGAGCGAAGCACGAGAATTATCCATCTACTCATTAAAGCTTTGAGATTGTTGGTGCCGAGGCACAATTTTTGATGGAAAATTCTGAAACTGAAACAATTGTACACACAACGTTTCAAATGCAACACCTTAAAGAAGATGTGCAACAGAGATCCTGGAGGATTCTGTAATTACGATGATCTAAAAAGATTCTACGTAATACACAAAAAATCTAAAAAGACTTTGTGCAAGCAACTATCGGCAGTAGAGCTTCTAAAAAGAAGTTACTGTAAAAGGCAACAGCAGCGATGACAGGCGAGAATGAGATGCTGGGGTGAATGAACCACCGTTGCTCAAAGCTTTATTCGCCCCACACGAGCACGAACAGCTTCCAGGAACCAGCAAGTTCCCGAAGAACTTCTGGAACGCTCGTAAGTCAATATTTGAGACTTGAACGGGCTTCCTGGACTTAACAGACTCCCTCGACTCTCTTCTTGGTGCATCTTTCAAAGGAGGCCAAGGGGCTCTATTTATAGAGTGGAGTTGAGACTTCACCTCTTCTCCTATCCGATGTGGGATTAAAATACCAATACTCAAAAATAGAGTTCGATATTTTAGATCATCCCACAATCAGCATAGAAATGTGCCAGTCCACGCCTACCCCCCGAACACTCCCGTGCATGCACGAGATATCCTGGAGTCCGTGTCCGAGTCCGAGTACGCACAACAAAAATTAACTTGCATCCTTGTTGGACTTAATCCTTTTTCCTTCTAGGAAAATACTTCCACATGGCACAAACTTGTGCCCCACTACACCTCATGTGCACACCTCAACACAAGCAATGCATTATATTGAGATACTCACCATTTGGTGTAGCCGATGTGGGGCTATTTTTTCTAGTCCAAAGACAAAAACACCAACATAATATAATAGCAATTTGACTTAGAGACGAAGACCCAGAAACACTTGAAAGTTTTTAAAGATATGTAAATTATTAACTACTAACAATTTTTTACAAATAATTTTAATAGAATGCAAACAAATAAGGATTGTGTTGTAATTAATAGAAATATCAAATTTTGAAATGACATGTGTGTGGCGTCGGATCTTGATGCAGAATTTTGTTATCTAGATCTAAGTAGGCAATTACGTCGAGGAAGTAGAAGAAGACAAGATAAACTCTCTCTGCAATATTTTTTGGCATCATACAATATAAGTTGAAAAACAGACTTATCTCAATTCATTTTTGATTTCTTTAAATCAAATAACAAGAGTACATGTTATATATATTTTTTTATTAAAACCAACTTAATTTTTTAATGGATCATGTACAAAAGGATAACACAATCTCTTTCTAAAATATTTATAGAATAAAATATAAATAACTAAAATATAACATAAAATCCAAATTAATTTTCTTATTCCTATGTGTTTTGAAAGTACTGATACTACATTAACGGAAACAAATGTTCCGGAAATTACTTACATAGATCTTGATTTTCTGCATTGTCACCATGAATTTGAAGACAAGTTTGAAAAAGTAAATATAGAATGGTCGACAAGAAATTTAATTAGTAATATATATATATATATATATATATATATATATATATATATATATATGTAGAAGATTCCTCGCCCATTGATACCGATACAAACACGTTATGGTTAGCCAGGGTTATTCTTGTTGTTTGCTTGGCATTTGTCCGGATCCTAGCTTGTGAATTCAAGTCAAGTCAAGCTGGCGCAAAGCTCCAAGTAGAAGAGTAAGTATATATATATATCAATATGTGAGATCGATATGATGTGAAATATTAATTTGTGTGAGCAGTGATGTGGAGAAAGAGGCCAAAATGACCGACTGGCTGTGTGCATGGTGATGTGTGGAGCAGACTCCACCACTGATCCCACTGGTCCCTGCAACGAGATGGTCGGTCGACAGGACTGGACACTGGACACTGGAGGTAGGTAGCTTCCCGCCAGTGCAATGCGAGCTGCGATGCTCGAGTCGAGACTAGTCCTCCTCTCCTCTCCTCTCCTCGTGATGCATGCACTACACTAGCTAGCTCTACTAGTATCTTTTGGGTTTTGGAGTACGTACGTATGTACACATTATATTATATGTGTCGTCTTCCTCTTCCTCTTGTGTGCATGCATGCATGCATGCATGCACGAATGGGATATATGTATAGTCACACACACTGCACAAAGTTTAAGTTCTTTGAGTTAGCAGTACAACACAAAAAATTTCATGTAGGGTAAACAAGTTTGAGGTAAGTGTAGAAAAAGATAAAAAAAATTGAAAAAAAATTAGAGATAGACAAGTTACTTGGTGGGTAGTGAGGAACCGTCAAGTCATTTGACTTGAGTTTGGGGAGGCGGCCGCCAAGCTATTTGGCAAGGTGTTGGATGGACCACCAAGTCACTTGACGAGCACTTGAAAAAATCTGAGTACAATACTACAGTCTTTTATATATATATATATATATATATATATATATATATATATATATATATATATATATATATACTTTCGAGTTTGAGCTTCTAGCTAGTTTTCAACCTAATATTTTTATTTATTAATTACACACATTCTCTTCCAAGGGTTTTTAAGATTATAAGGTGATTAAGGAACATTATTCCAAGTTTAGTATTTTTTAAATTTCTCGGAATAAAAGTATAAACAAAAACTTAAGAACATCTTGGTTCCTTCTCTGAGTAAATCAGTATGCATGCTTTGCTTCTCGGGTTCCCACTCTCTAATTAAGTTTGCAAGCAACGTCCCAAGGAGATGTATGCAAAGATGGACAATTGTTCCACCTAAAATTTAATTTTTCCTATTAATAATAGGAAAAAAAAATAATATTTGGATTGCCATCGAACGTGACCATCTATTGTCCGTGTCCATGTACCGGACTCCCATTAGCTACACCCACCCCATTGCTAGCTCCAACAGAAGTCCACCACGTGAGACATGGACAATGAATTGTCACGTCCATGGACGATTCATGTAGCAACCTCCTTACTAATAACCAAGTACTCTTTGCCTTAAAATATTTAGGCTGTGTTTGATTGAGCTTTTTTTTTCATGGAAAATATTTTCTATCACAAATTTTCCACCAATTGTAGTGTTTGATAGCTTATATTTTCTATGGAATTATTTTCCAAAAAACTATCATTTTCCATATTTTCTTCTAAAATGGTGGAAAATGAAACTTGTCCAACCCATAGGAAAATATCATTTTCCATAAAAAATAACTATTTACCATAGAAAATAATGACAATCAAACACCCAAATTAAGTTTTCCATGGAAATTTTTAAAATTCTATGAAATTTTTTTTTCCTAGGAAAATAAGTCCATAAAATTAATTTCTTTTTCATATCTTTTCCACCTTGCAATGAAACGCATCCTTAGTCAAATCTCTGGATATGTATAGAAAGAATATTAACATCCTATTTGTGATGTTTACAGAAATTTTCACCTAACGTAATATAGTTTGATATATTTGTGTAGAATAAAAAAGTTTTGAACATTTGCAGGTAGAGGAATCAGGCACCAGTAAAACTGGCATAGGAAAAAAAAAAAAAAAAAAAAAACTTGACGTCTAGTTTTTTTTTTTTTTTCCAAAAATGTGGCACCAGAGCAACTGACGGTTCATGGAGAAGAAAAGTTCCATCAAGCAGGCTGATGATTCATGGAGAAGGCGGCAAACGTACGTAAGTTATCAAGGCCTTGGATATTATTGGACATGAGGAATCCATGACGAAGTATAACTGCAGGCAGAGTTAATGTTTAGACCCAATACTTATCGGCGAGCTTAATTTTGGACAGTTTCAGAAGTACAACCTTATGGGAATCATAGCCATAGGTGTTGGCTGCATGATGGGCTAGCTATAGCTAGCAATGTGTTGAGGTTGAGCCATCATCAAGTCAGTCAGGTCTATAAATTCTAACGACAACAAACAGTTAGTTACTCCACGCTTTACATGTTGCTCACTTACCAAGAACACTTTCGGTATCAAAAATATAATTTTGTTAGAACATCTCCAACCCTGTTGTCTAGTTTTGTGCTGTGAATCCTATGTGGCATGAGGCACAAGACAATGTCTTGTATATGTGGCAAAATTATATTCACAAATGACAATGAGTTTAAAAAGTCATTTTCAATGCAAAAGTATTGAGAAGGCAATATAAAGTAATTTTTTACAACTTACAAGACAACTTTTACTCTTCTACTTCTTTTTATAAATATTTTTATTCACAAATGATGATGTGGACATAAAGACACTGTGAAGTGCATTGTCTAGATCTAGACAACCAACTTCACATTGTCTTTGCCATGTCAACTCCACACTTTATTTCACATATGCATTGGAGAAGTACTTTTGGAAAAAATGGTTGTCATTCCTATATGGCAACCATTTTTTTTCAAACTCACAATAGGGTTGGAGATAAAATTCTTATAAAAGAAAATTCAGAATGTAATGAACGATAGGCGAGGATTAGACTTCTTTAAAAGTCGCCATTTGAAAGGGATATTTTGAAAGTAGCTTCTTCATAAGTTTCAGTTTCATCTTAATATAATTTCTTATCAAATAAGAATTTCTATTTTCTTTTGAAAATACTAACTATTAATCTTAGCAAGATACGAAGAAAAATGATTCCATGTATAGTTATTATTGTACCATATAAAATAATATTTCAGTACCATGAGACTCCCATAGGACTCCCATTAATTATGAGAGAGAGAGAGAGAGAGAGAGAGAGAGAGAGAGAGAGAGAGATCTATTACTTTGTGGATGAGCCTGATCATGTGGTAGTGTAGTCGCATTTGAATGGAAGGGGAAGTAGCTAGGCAACAACATGGTGACTGTTTGACCAACGAAGTATATCTGATCCAAACAGTACTTGTGCTAAGGCTAGGCAATAGTAGTGTTGAAGAAGCATGAAAATTGGTCACAGTTGAGAAATCAAAAGAGCGATCGCACACAAGAATATGTAAATCTACTTGAACTCTTCATTCACATAAAAATTTGTGAAACAAAATCTAGATTAGTCTATTCTCGCGTATGGATAATATTTTAAAAAAAATACTTCAAGTTTTAATTTTATATTTTATGTATTTGTCTAGATTAAACAAAGCACTTAACATTAGTTCTCTAATTAATCTCATTGATTACTTTCGATTTTATTAGGATGAAAAATTAAGAACATAACCTAGCAGCGGCTGCGATAGCTCTAGCTTCTCCTTCGTCCTCGACCAGGTACACGTGACGGAGATCATAATGTTTGATGCAGACGATCGCGACAAAACGAGCAATTCAGTCGCGACAAGCACCCACATCACCAATAGGACGGTAATGATCGTACCGCTCTCCCTCCTCTTCAATGTTGATGTAATATAGCTCATTTTCTCTGCCGCCGCCGTCTTTACCTCTCTTTTTTTTCTTCCTCCTCCTCCCACTGTTATTCGTTTATTATTATTTTTTCATTACCGGAGATGGTCGGAAATGATCCACCGGAAATGAAAAAAGGTCTCAGTCTTGACTCTTCGTTAAGCCGAGTCTATGTTATTGTAGGAGAGAGTAAAATGTGGGTGGTAATTGTTCTTTTACAATTGTGGGTTCACATCAGTCCGGAATGTGCATAGAACGATCGGTGCGCGATTCAAATAGCAATTTCGAAAAAGTATTTCGTGAACAACAACAACAACATTTTATTTTTCTACCTTGTTCTCGAGCCAAACCACATGTAGCTAGCTTCGTGCTTGACAACACTACCATAGACAACCTTAATACAAAGATAATGACAGATTAAACTACAGTGTTGGTCCCCCAAAAATGTTTCGACAACTGTTGGACTACTAACAAATCTTAGTATATATTGTATAGTCATATATTAATATTCTAGCTCGAGCTTAATCAAACTTTAATGATAATTAATACAAATATATTTCAAAGTACGCTATCGATAAACTTTGTCACATAAATGTGTATAGATATTTTCTTTTGTGTGTTTTGTATAACAACATTCCTACTTCCCATGCATGCTTCCGGATGGGTGCGAGCGCCCGCCCGTAGTCCTAACGCAAAAGCAAGTTATACACTTTCTTATATATGGTCTCCTTTATATAAACGCACCCAAATTGACCATATAAAATAACCACATTTTCCTTATTATATATCTATTAAATAATTTCGATCTGGTTTAAATTTTTTTTAAAAAAAACTAGTAGAAAAAGTTATTTATTAGTAGCTATTCTTGATAAACAAGTTTATGTTAGAAATATCTTTCGAAATTGATAGAATATACTTGTATATTTTGAAAAACAACAAGCATGCATGGTCGGGGATTCTGAACAGACTGGATGACGATGGAGGACCCAAAAACTTAAGAGACTTAGGGACACCAACATGAACATTACTAGAATATAATTATGATGTATAATGGGTCATTTAGACACAAAATAATTGGAGTATAATTATCATGTTAGACTTACACACGAGAGATATTTAGTTTCAAGCTTGTCAGCAACTATTATTTTTGTTATATTTACTTTTGTTTTAGTTACTTCTATTTTTTTTTCATATTATATACGAAGTTCTATTTTGAGAGTTCGTCACGTTTCCATGAGCTTAGGGCCAGTCCTGACAACAAGGATATCAAATATCTTAATTTCAAATAACACTATATTGGCATTGCAAAAATAATAACACTATTCTCTCTCTCTCTCTCTATATTAAAATCATGCCTTAAAAGCTATTTTTCCACTCAACAAGATAAAAGAGACCATCAATAGTAATTACAATGGTTTAGTTGGCACTAAATACAATCAAAGAATTACGATTTAGTGCAAACAAATGGAGCTATATTGCAATCCAAAAGAAATGGCATAAGCACTTCTTTGAAGTGAGGTGTTTTCTTGGCTAATTAATGTAGATTTTCTAGAACCTTATGTTCTAATCCTAAAATTAGGCATTTTCAATTTGTAAAATGCACATGAACTCTAGTTACCCTTAAATGACAATATTAAACATTTGTTGCGTGCAACATTTATTATTGTAAATATTGTGGTTGTTTGTCCATGACAGATGTTGGACGATTTCTAAATCCTATTCCTATAATGATGTAACTCTATAAAGAAATTTAATTTTTGGTGAGGACCTGGTGACCGTTATCTCGAGTTCACTTCATGATGAATAATAACAAATATGTATATAATAGCACATAAGTACAAAAATACATAAATCTATTGTGGTTCAGCCAAGAACGACTTAAATCCACGGAACAAGAAGAGCGTATCTTTATTGAATAAATTATAAGAACTTCAGAAGAGTTACACAATAATAATAAAGATCAATGGCTATAAATGGGATCTATTAACTAAATATCGTCCATGACTAACTGTTTCTATTTAGAAGTCCTACGTAAGGCATGCATGTAACTTCATACTCCTAGCATGTACTCTCAATGAGTGTCATGTTTATGCGTTCCATTATTTCGTTCTACTCTGAAAAATCTAAAATCGTCCATTGCCTTTGTATTCCTTGCTCCTTGCAAAAATGTATTTGAGGTATACTCACCTCCATTTCATGTCCAAAAATACTTCGCGGTTCACCTCTTTTGCTTATCCATGACCGTCTTTCACTCTCGAAAACTAGCAATCATTTTTTTTTTTTTTTTTTACTTTTGTTGAGAAATAAACTCAAACCTTCCGCATGAGAAATCGTGGATGAAAAGTGGCATAATACTCGGCACCTTCCTTTGATAGAACATATGATGGCCCCACATACATCTGCGCAGATATAATCAAGAAGTCATTTGATCTTGTGGACCGTCTACTTAGAGCTCTCGGACTACTCCAGTTATCAGACAAATGCATATCATATCACAATAATCATGACACTAACGAAGAGAAATAAAATAAATGTATAATTCATATTATTATAAGTACCATTTTACTATTTTGATCGATGTAACATATTTGGATGGATACTATAACAAATATTACAACAACACTATTTACATGCAAACTAAATAGTCTCTCAACAAAACAAATTACAAGTGAATCCCTACGTCCCTTTTACGTCATGGTGACTACATAAAACACAAATTTATAAAAAAAAAAAAATCTCCATGTATAAATACTTAATTAGTTAATTAAGAAAAAGAAGATTTAGATGGAAAAAAAACACTAAAGTAAAAAAAAAAAAAAGGTAAATAAAGAAAGGACAGGGACAGTAAAAAAGCATGGGCTGGTGAAACAAACCCAATTAAAACCCCCTCCAGAACTCAGACATCACAACATAAGAAACCAAAATCAAAGCAATCACACTCACAGCAGCAGTGAAGCTGTTCGCTAAAATTCCTCAGCCAAAATGAGAGGAAGAAGAAGACGAACCGACCCATGAACACGAACCCTAGCCACAACCCATCCCTGCAATGGCTCTCTTCTCCCTCTTCTGCCAAGAAGAAGACCCCTTCTCCGAAGAGCGACACATCGAAACCGCCGCCGCCGCCGCCATCGAGCCATTCTCCGATGATCTCGTCGCCAGCCTCGTCTCCGGCGAGCGGAGGTCCTTCCCGAGCCTCAATCGCACCTACCTCCGCTCGTCGGCGCGGAAAGACGCGATCTTGTGGGTCGCCCGGACCTGCTCCCGCCACAGCTTCGGCGCAGCGACGGTGATCCTCGCCGCCGACTACCTCGACCGATGCTTCCTCTCCCCCTCCCCGTGCCTGCTCCTCCAGGAGGACAAGCCGTGGATGAAGCAGCTCTCGGCCGTCGCTTGCCTCTCCCTCGCCGCCAAGGTGGAGGAGGCCTACGTTCCTTTCCTGGTCGATTTGCAAATAAGCCCCTCTTCTTCTTCTTCTCCGTCTCCGGAGCAGGAGAGGGAGATTAGTGGATTCTTGTTCGAGTCGAAGACCGTCAAGAGAATGGAGCTCCTCGTGCTCTCCACTCTCGGCTGGAGGATGAACCCGGCCACCGCTCATTCTTTCCTCCAGTGCATTGTCTCAAAGCTCCAGTCTTGCGACGATCCATTGGAGATCCTGAGGATTTCTGAAGCCATTCTAGTCTCCGTCGTCGTCGGTGAGCAATATTACTTACTCTGTTTTCTTCTTCTTACTTTGGTCTCCAATGTACTGATCTAGCTCTGCATTTTGTCAGATTGGAGATGGGTCAGGTTCCCTCCATCGGTGTGGGCAGCGGCGGCGTTGCTGCAAGCGAATGCGGTAGCGTTCGACGAGCTGCAGCAGCTCATGGAAGTGCTTGGAATCAACAAGGTTTGTGAAAAAGATCCAATCTTTACTTCTTGGCTGCTGAAAGATCTAATCTTTATGTCATGGTTTGATAAAGAAAATCAAATCTTTATTTCTTGGCTGCTCAAATAGTGATTGGTTGAGTGCAAAGATCCGATCTTTATTTCATAGTTTGTTGTGTTTTGAATGGTGGAGTGATTTTTCTTCTTCTTCGTTACTACAGGAAAGACTGGAGGAGTGCCATGGGATCATTGTGGAAATAATGGGCAATGGTGGTGATAGAAACAGGAACAAGAGGAAGAGTCATCACTACTACTGTTCTTCTGTTGAGCCACCACCAAGCCCAAATGGAGTGATCAGCTCATGCTTCAGCTACGAGAGCATGGACTCATGGCCAATGTGGCCTTCCTCTGTGTCATCTTCACCAGAGCCACCTGCTGCCAAAAGAGCTCAGTTTGATTGACATTGGAACTAAGCGTTGAGAGCATCTGAGCATTTGAGCAAGCAAATGTGCATCAAAATTTTGCTCTGAGTCAATGAGGAAAGGAGAGGATGGATGATGGGGAGTCAGTGGGCATTGTTCTTTGTTTCTTTCTGGCTTTGAGCTTTAGTTTAGAACTGTGTATCAAAATATTTACATTGCCACTGTTGTTCCTATCAGCTGTTATCAGTGATTTCCTTATTCTGGTTATCAAACCCATAAATACCCTATATTTATGAATATGCACCTTTTGGTTATGTTCTTTATTGTTTTGCCACCAGTTACTGTTCCTCACTGGCACAAAAGAGAGAAGCTCATTGAATTGTTGGTGCTGCTCACAAAGTGGAGAGCAAGAGAGATGGTTGGAAGTGATTTATGCTTTAGTTTCCTATTTAGATGATGCAAACTTTCAATGAATGTTGTGGTGTAGCAAGAGACAACCTAGCTGCAACAATGGCAACCTCATAAGTGTGCATTTGCTAATGCAGCTAATGAGATCTTCCTGAGAATAATCTGTCAGCACTATAATTGGTTGAGAATTGCGTGCTTCATACTAGAACCAAACATGTCGTGAGAAGTGGATGAAATCAAAAGAACGAAGAGAAATGAAACGACTCTTTCTTGAACTATTTCATAAGCAGTTCTTTCACTCTACACCAACATAGAGTTTTTTCGTGGTAACACCCTTAATGATAGGTTTTGAACAATACTTTTCATGTTGGGAATGGTACGTATCAAATTAAGACGGAGTCATATCGATACCAAGGCCAACCAACAAATTTGCTCACCAGAGGACTCAATTCATCCAAGTTCTAACAAATGAGAGGGGCTAAATTGTGTGATAATCTTAAATTTGCGAGGAAACTAGAGTGATCGAGTTGTGAGAGAAGAATATATCACCAATGCCTGTTGCAACAGTGCAGATAATAAAAAAAATCTCATCCCAACAAATGCAAATAAGTCTTGCATAAATCTAAATCAAATTTTGACTATGGGTTGTGAATAATCAGAAACTGATGGTGATGGGGGTTATGCATTGTTTGCATGTGAAGGTGATGTCTGCCACCACCAAGGGAAAAGAAGAGAGTTTTAATCCCTCTCTTTATTGAAAGGGTTATGTTTGGACTTTAGTAGGGTTTTGACCTTCAAGTACTTAATAACTTATAAGCAGGAAAAGAGCACAGTCTCTCTGCACCCCCCAAAGCCTCAAACTT